>CAUYSK010083331.1:0-24217 GCA_963575035.1 Avahi laniger | reverse complement strand
AGGCTAGAGTGAGCGCCATGGTGTCAGCCTAGCTCACAGCAACCTCACACTCCTGGGCTCAAGCGATCCTCCTGCCTCAGCCTCCCAAGTAGCTGGGACTACAGGCATGCGCCACCATGCCTGGCTAATTTTTTCTATATATTTTTAATTGTCCGATTAATTTCTTTCTATTTTTAGTAGAGACGGGGTCTCGCTCTTGCTCAGGCTGGTTTCGAACTCCTGAGCTCAAACAATCCGCCTGCCTCGGCCTCCCAGAGAGCTAGGATTACAGGCGTGAGCCACCGGCCCGGCCTGTTCTGCTTTCTTAAAGGGCTGCGCGTGTACTGTCCCCACAGGAAATGTTGAGCTGTGGGCGGAACACCCTGTATCCTCATGTCTTCTGGTACTGCTCGTGGTCGAGTGTGAGAAGGGGCTTGGGTCACCAAAGGATACCCAGGGCTCGAGAGTGGCTGTGGCCCAGAGCCAGAATCAAAGAGTATTTGCAGGACTAAGGATGCCTTTTGGGAATTCATTTCTAGGGCTGCTCCTTGCTGTTGGCAGGGTGGGGGTAGCTCAGCCTGGAGTCCTCTGGAATCCCTGCATGGGAAAGTTGCACCAGGAGAAAGTCTCAGCTTGGTGCTAATGCGTCCTTAACGTCTCTCTGACGCTTCCCAGGCTCAGAGCAGGCAGCAGCAGCTGGCTGGAAATGAACACATTGGTCTGGCTTTTTTTTTTGGATTATGGTCTATGTATGTATGGCAAGTGATACTGGCTTTCCTTTTATGGTTGTTTCCTTTTGTAATGAATTCATTTATGTTCTTGAAAATTCAGTCAATTTTTACAGAAAAATATTAAAGAAATAACTGTGCCATTGGTACAAGGATACAGCAAACATTGTGAGGATGTTCCTGGAAAGAACCACATAACCTCTTCACTTTGCATTGGGGGAAATCGCGGCCTGGAGAGGGCTGTGCACACCGGTGTCTGAGCACGAGGTGTTTCAGGTCTTTCCCTGGGCCGTGCCCGTTACTGCCACGTGGAGGCAGCCTCAGGTCTCAGGTCTCCTGGGCAGTTCCTGCAGGGATCAAGACCAAAGGCCCTTCCTTATGCGTGTGCTAATGAGCGTGCTCAGACTGTGTCTGCTCCCCCTCGTCTTTGCTGCTTCTCCCTGGGAAGGCCCGCACCGGCAGTAGTCGATCCTCCATAAACTGGGCAGATGGCCCTCCGCGACTTTCAGTGCACTGAGAGCTTAGCTGAAGTGGCACTTAGGTACTCACGTGTGGGGTTTGGTTGACATTCAAGAGTTGCTGGCATTTTGCTGACTTTCTGCCAATAGAAAAGTTACGATATTTCCTTCCTCCCTCCTTTCCTTCTTTCCTTCTCTCTTCCTTCTTCATTCAGCCACTGGAGAATGACTATCATGGAGAGGCCCTCTGTTTTCCAGGCCCTGAGGTTTTGAAGATCTCCTGGTGTGGTCCCCCCCGCCAGAGAGGGGGCAGGTGAGTTGGAGGACCAGGCCAGAGGCTGCTCACTGACCAGGGGTGACTGACCCGAGAAATCCCGCTGCAGAGGGAAGACCTTGTGCACAGGCTGCAGCCCGGCAGTCCTGGACCAAACTGGGCGCACAGACATCTTTTTGTTTGGTGCTCAGGGTTAAAACATTTTTTAAAATTAGTTACCAGATTACAAAACTGGGAGATTTCACATAATTAGGTGGATTTTGGACTTCTCTTGAAAAAAAAATCCAAAGATAAGCAACACAGAGTTTGTATTTCCAAATGGTGCACGAGTGACCCCCTGCATGATGGGCACATGTGCCCCGGTTCTCCCTGCCCCTCCCAGCTGCCTTGCTCAGTTGCCCCCCAGCAGTCTGAACCTGGAACCCGGCACGGAGGGCACAGGGAGCTGACCTTCCTAGGAGGAGAGGGAGGTCAGAGGGATCTGTACTTCCCAGCCATGAACTCTTAAACCTTCCCTGTGCTTCACTTTCTTCACTTCGTAATCTATGAGGGGGAAAAAAAAAGAAAAAAGACTTGGCTATGGTGTGGAGAATTGGAGAATTCTTAGTTCTTGCTGGAAGATAAAGCCCTTGCCTTGAATTCACCATCTTTTGTCTTGATTGGTGTATTCGTTTCTTGTGGCTGCTCTAACAAATGACCACGAACTTGCTCATGTAAAACAGCACAGATTGATTCTCTCACAGTTCTGGAGACCAGAAGCCCAAAATCAGTTTTCCTGGGCCAAAAGCAAGGTGTCTTCAGGGCTGTGCTTCCTCTGGAAGCTCTAGGGGAGACTCCTTCCTGGCCTCTTCCAGTTTCTGGTGTCTGTTGGCATTCCTTGGCTTGTGGCCACATGGCTCCCTTCTCTGCAAGGCTGTGGCCCTCCTCTACCTCCTCCTCTTCCTCCCTGTCATTGTGTGTGTCCTCCGTAAGTCAGTCTCAACCATCAGGGGTTTCCCAAGTTAGGAAAAACCTGGACATTTAGTGGTATAGCATTAGTAAACTATGCTCTTAAGTTAAGGGATTACTTTTGTGTTTAGAAAAATAAGCTTATAAAGAGAGATTAACTTGAGGTTACAAAAAACTTTGAGAGAAAATTCTACAGGTAAATTCTGCACAAAAACAATTAAGCAATTCAACTTGATCATTTTCCTCCTTTTAATTTTCAAGGGAAATATTTCTCACTGAAAAAATTTTGCATTTATAGCCAAAATGTGACAAATTTTTTCTTAAAAGTTTTTTTACTTTCTCTAATATTTAGAGTATATGTCACTTCCCACTTTGTTCTAGGTACGATTCTAGAATGACAAGGACACCAGGAACTTTTCTACTGAAAGTAGAAATGCCTTGTCTGGTTTGCTGCAGGAAGCAGAGTCTGTTGTCTTCTGGGTTCCAGTGGGGAGGCAGCCATGGAGCCCCGGGGAGGCCCGAGGCAGAGAGGCCAGCTGGGTCCACTCAGGGCACCTGGCCAGGCCTGCGGGCTCCTCTGCCTTTCTTTAAGCAGGGCTGTGATGGGAGCACACACCCCTCAGCGCCTCCAGCTTTGCTCTCGTTTCTGTGAGGAGGAGCTGGGAGTTGTCATCGCCGAGCCATCAATGGAGTGGCCTTCCCCAGTCCAGGTGAGCGAGGACTGGACAGTCAGAGAGGCCCTTGCCATGGCCCCGAGGCCTCCACACACCTGTGGGCCTCACCCAGGAGACTGGACCTGCCCCCTGCCCCGACACCACACGCACACTCAGGAATTCTGTGGGCATTCCTTGAGGCAGAATCCAGCTTGCCTGTGCTCTTCCCTCGGGGCAGGGGTCTTCCGGTCGAGGACTTGGGCTGGTCTCTAATCTGTGTCAGGTTCATGGACTAAAAGGTGAGCCCTTTCAGTGCTGAGATGGCTGTGGGAAGAGGGATGTCGGCGTGGACACCCATCCTACGGGACGAGCAGCCCGAGGAGCGAGGGCCAGTAAATGGCAGTAGGTCAATATAGAAAGTGGCACAAGTCTTGGAAAAGGGGTGGGAAATTGGAAAAGAGAGGTCAGAGGTGAGAAAGATGGTTTTCATCTGGGGTAGAGGGATCGAGGAGGCAACGTGTGAGAGTGGGTGTGGGGGACCTGGGAGCCCCTCGGGGGTGAGACCTGAGGCCGAACCATGCAGGGGGCTGTGGGGCTGTGGTTGGATGGGATGAGAGGTTGAGGCAGTGCTGTGGGCCCCAGGGTGGCGTTGGGGGGTGGTGGCTGGAGCCTCCCTGACAGTGGTTTCAGAGGTGGGGGTGAGGCAGGACAGAAGGAGAAGGGTGGAGTCGCAATTGGGAGTGTCAGGGTGGGGCGGGGCTCTAAGAGCAGCATCTGGCCTGAACTTGACCCGGGGACTCTGAGGCCTGTCCACCCAGTGCCAGGTGGGCATCTCCTCCAAGCCAGGTGTCTGTGAGAGCTGTTCCTCTCCCGTCGGGACAGGGTTCTATGCTGATTGGAGGGCAGCAGTGAGAAGCCCTGGCTTGCAGTCAGGCAGACCTGGCTGTGAATTACTCAAGTTTTTGGCCTTGGAGCCCCAGACGCCCTCTCTGCCCATGGGAGCCGCAGTTCCTCTGCACGGGTGTTGTGAGGATCAGAGGAGACGAGGTTCAGAAAGTGGTGGCACCGGGAAGCCCCTGCAGTGGCTTACCCTGCAGCCCACCCAGCAGGGTCCCGGACGCTTCCCGGCTCACTGGGCTAGAAGGCTGCCCTCCTCTATCGAAGTGCCTGGGGGCAGGGAGGTCGTGCTGGGGAACATCAGCGTTTGAGTGCCTCGCGCCTCACCCTGAACTCTGGCAGTGCCCTGCTCCCATTGTGACAGGGGCTGACACCCAGGGACCCCCGGCTCAGCACCCCTCACCTCCTGCCTTTGTGTCCCTCATGCTTTCGCTGTGGGTTCCAGCAAACTGATCTGTGTGTTTGTGGCTAAGCGTGGCTTCTCATGCCCAGCTCAAAAGCCACCTTCTTTGGTGTTTCCCCTCCAGTCATTCATTCTTGCATTCATTCATTCAACAAATAGTTATTGCGCACCTAAAATGTGCCAGGCCCTGGGCTAGGTGCTGGGGACACAAAGATGGATAAGACGGATGTGGCCTCCACCCTTATATAGGTTGCAGTCCCATGGAGTCAGAAAAAAAAGAAAAAGAGAAGAGGAAGCAAGCGCTGTATAGGAAGGAAACAGGGCCACGTGGCTTTGGAAGAGGGCGGGGAAAGGCCTGCTGAGATCTCATGGGTCACCTGTGAGCCGAAACTGTAGAATGGGTCAAAGCCACCTGTGCCAAAAGCCGGCCCCGGCTGTCTACCCCGCCCCCAGCAGGAGGCCCTTTCCCACCTCCCCGGAGAGCTCGGGGGTCCCAGAGCATCCTTGTCCTCTCTTGACCACTCTCTGAGGCCCCCTGACCGGTCCATCCTTGTACCTTGCAGCACCCGGTACAGCCATGAGGCCGTCGGCCAGAGAATGTTTCCAGGGTGAATTAAATTTTGATCAAACCACAGCCAAATCGTACATTTGGTTCAACCATTATTTCCCCAGGCAGAAGGCCAAGAAGAAATAACAGTAAATGGTACAATTTTCCCTGTGGTTTAGTTTAAAGATTACTTCTCAAGGGATAATTTCTCAAGCTCCTTGCCCCGTTTTATTTTACTGGATGCTTGCTGTGTGGCAGGCACTGTACTGGCTACCACCCTCCTTTTCACTGAGGTGCAGGGGTTCACCTGCTGGAGGCTGCACTGAAGGATTCGAGATCAGTGCCTGCTGCTGGCCGCAGGCGTCAGTGGCCACCCTCTGTGCTTCTTGCCGTCCCTCAGCTGGTGAGTGGCAGAGGGAGGAAGGAGGCCACCCCAGGCGGATGACCCTGAGCCAGTCCTTTTGAGGATCAGGAGGTGTGCTCAGCCTTGTTCCTCCGGGTGGGTGGGGCCGGGGAGCTGTGTGAAGGCACCTGGGGCCAGCCAGGCTCAAGGGGTCGAGGGGCAGGAGGGACTGGCCAGGGCAGGGGCTGGCGTTGAGGCCCTTGCAAAAGGAAGGGCTGGCGGTGGTCCTGGCGCTCTAGCTGGGAGGAGACGGTTACAACAAAAGCAGAACCGGACAGAGGTCCGTCCTGGCCAGAGGTCCCAGCTGCCACACCATCGGTGCTCCTTTCCCTCGGAGGGGTAGGGCCCCTCACCGGGATGCCTGTGCCCACAGGAGATCAGGGTGAACCAGGGCTGTCACTCCACCACTGTCCAGACAGCTGGTCCGTGTCAGCCCTTGTGCCTTGGCTAGGGTGTCCCCCTTCTGACAGGACAGAGTCTTTTCTTATTTCGACATTGTCTAGCATCTAGATAACTGTCATGTACTCACCACCGCCAAATTCATACAGTGGCAAAATATTATATAGTGGCGTGTGGGGAAATATCCTAACCGTACAAAGAGGACACAGAGGGAAGGAAGTTTCTGTCCCCTGTTCAGTGACCACGTTAGAGACGACCACTGCCTGCTGGTCTCGGTGCCCTTCCAGAAAGCTCCGTGCACCTCCCCCATGCCCTGTGTGGTTTATTCATGTTCTGCAAGCTGCTTTTCCCCCTTGACTTGTCTTGGAGATGGCGATCGCCTTCCACGAGAGCGCACAGCTGTTAAGGGCTGCCTGTCGAAGGCCCGCCCTGCAGCTGCGGCACCCTTACCTGGTCCCCGCCAGGCGTCAGGCGGTCTCCCGTCCTTGGTGGCCACAAACGATGCTAAGCAGCCATCCTCATAGCTGTGCACGTGCGTCTCTGCAGAGATGCCTGTTGGATATGTTCCTAGCAGTGCAACAGCTCTGGTCAACAGATGTGTACATTTTTAATTCTGAGAGATTGCCACGTTGCCTTCCAAAGAGGGTGCTCGAATTTAAACTCTCTCTTATTGTCAGACTGCGTGATCTTTACTGATCACATAGGTAAAAACAGGCTAAAAAATGGATTCTCGTTGTGGCTTTTATTTATGGATGGGAGGGATTTAAAAGGGAATTCTGATGCAAATAGCAAGAGAAATTCCGAGAAGAGCAGCTTCCTTTTATTTTATTCTATTTTTTTAAAAAAATAATCAGAACACAACATGAATGCTGTTTTGTTCACTTCAGTGCAGTAGAGTGCAGGGAGAGTCCGGTAAGGAGGATGAGCTGCGAAAGGAGAGAGAGCTTTGCTCGTGAAGGTATGCAAGAGGTTTCTTGTTGAAAATTAGATTTGTGTCTTTTCCGCAAAGACCGTGAAAATCGCTGCTTGGCAGCTTCCCTCACGGCAGCCGCCTCCCAGCTGGGTGTGGACACAGCGCGGTCCTGAGGGCAAGGACCCTTCAACTGCCCCAGCCTACGGGGGCTCTGGTGGCACCCCCTGGGCCCCCCAGAAGACTGTCATGGGTCTGAGAGTCAAATACAATACGCAGAGCTACATGCCTGATGCGTGTGCGGAAGCCGCGTGTGGCTGGCAGGAGGGGGCCACAGAGGAGAGTCGCAGAGCTGACCCTTAGAGCACTCTGGTGAACACAGATTCAAAACCTTTTTAGAGTTGGTGATGGTTACATGTCTGAGCCTTTGTATCATCTGTGATGCTTGCCAGCTTCCCTTCGTGAGGCTCAGGTGTAGTTCTAGAACATTCTTAGGATGCCAGGGAAGTTTAGATTAAAAGACTCCAACAACGATTTATTTAGTCGCTCTGTCCTCTGAGTAACTGTCTCCCATAACTATATGGTCTTTACAGTGACCGGAATTTGACCATGTTCCCCAGGGAACTTTCTGATTGTTTTTAGAAAAATTAATGTTATTACAAGTTTCACCTAAAACATACATTGTGGCGATGATTACACAACTCTGAATATACTAAAAACCATCAAGTCGTATAATTTAGATGGGAGGATATCATGGTACATGACTTATTATATCTCAAGAAAGCTGGTAAAAATTTTTTAATGCTGACATTAAAAAGTAATTATCTTTTTTTAAAAAAAAAAAAAACAAGGCAACAAAAGCACATCCCATGCCCAGATGTTTTTTTGGTGGAAGTGTAGGTGTTAGGTGTGAGCCGGGGCTGTGGAAGCTCGGCCTGGCCCCCGCTGGAGAAGGGCCAGGGGCACACGCAGCCCCCGCCTTCAGCGCCTCTCCCTGACCCGAAGTCAGCGAGGAAGACAAAAATAGCTTACTGTTAACACTGCCGATGTGCGGTGTACATGTTTTTCCATATAAACCCTGCACCTTAATACATGTGTGCACATGTATCCTGTGTACAGTGGCTTACAGTATATAAGAATATTTGCAAAATGTAATTTATAATACATTTAATTTTATCACCTGCGTTTTGACTGTATGTGTAGATGAATTTTGGTAAGTTAAGTGTTCGTGTGATGGGACCCTACTTACTGTTGAGGAATAGAACATTCTTTTCGTCGAAGTTTAATCGTTCATTCTGTATTGACTTGAATCTAATCTTCTTAATGACCAGAGATGTTGCAGGTGGTTTTGTGTATAATCATGGCCAGCTCTTGGCTATCTGTGGGGCAGGTTGTCCTCTCTGAAGTTCGTCTCTGGAAGAACTCTGATCCTCATCAGACCTTTCTCTCATCCCAGCAAAACGTAAACGGGAAAATAAATCTTTTAACCCTCACAGTGTCCGTCCCATGCCCAGTGGTTAGGAGCATTTAAATCCCGAAGTCAGATCTCCTTGGTTCCGCTCTGGCTCTGGGTGAGTCCCGGCTTCCCCAGGCTCCTGTTCCAGAAGGTGAGAGGAGGGTTGTGGGCCAACCTCTAAGTCTGCTGAGAGCTGCGGCTGACATCTGCGTGGCCAGTGCCTGGTACGTGGTGAGTCTCAGCAAGATGAGCTACCGCCATGGTCTGAATGTTCGTGTCCCCCCTAAATTCATATGTCGAAGTCCTCGCCCCACCAAGGTGATAGTATTGGAGACGGGGCCTTTGGGAAGTGATTAAGTTGTGGGGTGGAGCCCTCGTGAATAAAGTTAGTGCCCTTATAAAAAACTGTGGGCAGACCTGCACCCCTTCTAGGAAAGGGCCCTCACCAGACGCCGAATCTGCCAACACCTGCATCTTGGACTTCCAGCCCCCAGAACTGTGAGCAACAAATTCCTGTTTGTTTGTAAGCCACCCAGTCCATGGTATTTTGTTACGGCAGCCCAGGCACACCGAGACAGGAACCGTGAATATGCCTGAAGCCCAGTAACTTTTTTATATAACCTGTGCTATTGCTTCCTGTGTTAACACGGATACATGGTCATTCTATTCGGCATATGTTTATCGAACAGGACTGTGTGTGAAGGCATGCCGAGAAATATAAAGACAGAAGTGGCCGGGCACCGTGGCTCACGCCTATAATCCTAGCACTTTGGGAGGCTGAGGCGGGAGGATCACTTGAGGTCAGGAGTTTGAGACCAGCATGAGCAAGAGCGAGACCCTGTCTCTACTAAAATAGAAAAAAAATTAGCTGGGCAATTTAAAAATGGAAAAAAAAAAATTAGCCAGGCATGGCAGTGTGTCCTTGTATTTCCAGCTACTCTGGAGGCTGAGGCAGTAGGATTGCTTGCGCTCAGGAGTTTGAGGTTGCTGTGAGCTAGGCTGATGCCACGGCACTCTAGCCCGGGCAACAGAGCGAGACTCTGTCTCAAAAAAAAAAAAAAAGACAGAAGTGCCAGCCTGTGCCCTTGTCAGGGAGATGTGTATGTGCATTGGGGTGGTCAGAGCCAGGACCAGGACACCACCCCTGAGGTGGGCAGGCTTCCCCAAGGCGGGGAGAGAGGATGGAAGGACAGAGAATGATGGGCTGGGGCACCCACAGAGAGAGGGAGGTCCAGGGTCCATCATCACAAATAGGGGAGTAGAGGGGTTTGGAAGGGCAGAACCAACATGACAACCATTGCTTCGTATTTGGAAAAGTATTATTTTGAAATATGAATGCAGAAAATAAAGCCAAACAAAATATTCTTGGTTTGTCGGCCTACCTTGAGGGTGAGGATTCTCTGGGGCCCAAGGGAGAACGAGATGGTCTTATTCTTGCTGTTGTCATCATCTTGCTTATTCACGGTCCAGCTCCAAGCCATATGTACAGGTGGAAAGTGGAAGCAGAGGCCCAGCACCAGTCTCCACCTGCCACCAGGGGCTGCCGTGACCCCCTTATGACTCTTCCAAGACGTGTGCTGTACAAATCCAGGAATGCAGGGAGGTGGGGACTTCCAGGGTCCCAGGCGGTTGGGCTGCGTTGCTGGCCTTTGCTATGATGGGCGTTGCCACAGGAAAGCTGTCTCCCGAAAGAACAGCATGAGTTCTCTGCAGTGGAATTGCAAGGCCAAGAGGCACGACACAGGGTGCACAAGTGTTTTTGTCACGGGGGGAAGGAGGGAAGTGCCACTCTTCTTCTTGTCTGGGAAGGCCTCACCTCCCTGTGCAAGCAGCCGGAGACCTCCCAAGTTGCCACCTTTGCACCCCCAAAGTGTTTCCTTCTGAACACGCACTGAGTGTTTCATAAACGTGCCACTTTTTTCTCTTGGTTCAGGAATCTTCGCCTACATGAACTACAGAGTCCCCCGGACCAGGAAGGAGATCTTTGAGACCCTCATCAAGGGCCTGCAGCGGCTGGAGTACAGAGGCTACGATTCTGCAGGTGAGTCACACCTGCCGGCCCCGCGGCGGGCCTAGGCCCCGCTGCCCACTTCTCTGCTGTGGGCTTTCACAACCTGAGCATTTTTCTGACACTTCTTATTAACATTTTTTCTCAATAAAAAATAATGCTTGTCCACTAAAGAAATTTAAAAACTATAGAAAAGTAGAAAGAAGAAACAAGGGTAAAAAAATAAAAAATAAAATAGACCTCCATCAAAAGTTTCCCCCATCGGGAAACAGGGAGGCCACGAATCTTCGTCTGTGCGAAGCGAGGAGGTGCAGGGAGGCGCCCCGCGGCAGAGGGCCTGCAGGTAAGAACGCTGGGTTGTGTGCTTGAGGATTTGCTAAAAGGGTCTTAGATTCGCTGTGCAGATCTTATGTTAGGTGCTCGCATCACACACACAAATTATAAGAGGACGGGAAGAGACTTTTGGAGGTGATGCATAGGTCTGTGGTGTAAATTGGGGTAGTGGTTTCATGGGTGCAGACTTGTCCCCAAACCAATCGAGTTGTGGACAATAAATATGCACAGCGTTGTGTATGTTAGCCCTGCCTCAACAATGTGGCTTCAGAAAACAAAGGGACCCTCCGCCAGTCGTTGATCAATCTTCGTGTCCCTCATGCTGTCCTTGTAGTCTGTTGGTATAATGTGGGGTCGGGGAGGGGTGGAGGTGTCGTACTGGGATATTTTTTGTTTTTACCTAATCGTAATTGTGCGGTGTTGTAATTTATATTCTCTTTTCACTTACCTTAGCATTTCCATTATCTTAACCTCTTCCAAAATGTCTTTCTAAGTGGCTGCCTAATCCTCCATCGGGCGACTGTCTCAGAGCTTACTCCATCCACCAAATAGGTGGATATTTAGCCTGTTTCCCATTTTTAATTAAGCAGCCCAAGGAGAAGTGGGGAGCCATATGATGTTATATCCTCATCAAGTTATTAACAGAAAGCAAATCAGATAAAAGATTGCAGGGACACTAAGGCAGAGGAGATACCAGCAAAACTATCATAATGTGAAGAGCACACGGGACACAAGC
The DNA here is from genome assembly GCA_963575035.1 of Avahi laniger. Taxonomy (NCBI): domain Eukaryota; kingdom Metazoa; phylum Chordata; class Mammalia; order Primates; family Indriidae; genus Avahi; species Avahi laniger. The sequence goes on along the minus strand of CAUYSK010083331.1, from coordinate 13,085 downwards.
CCCTCACTGTGCCCTTGCCGTTAGTGGAGGGCCCGGTAGCTCCTCCCCGACCATCTGTGGGGCTCACCCTGGTCAGCGGCCCTGGGCAGAAGCAGGCGGAGGCAGCTGCGGCGGGGAGGAAGCAGGGAGCTCCCCCTGGTTGCAGTTAATACCGCTGGAGTCTGGCATCCTGCGTCCACGTAGATTTCATGCAGACCGCACAGCTGCCCTCCGGTCAGCACGCCTGGGGTACGAGGCCTGCAGTAGCCAGCAGCCCTGCCCTGCGCAGCACCTTGTGACCAAGCGTGGGACACAAAACTTAAATTCTGACAGAAAAAATAACATTTAAACCGCAGGTGTGGCGATCGATGGAAATAATCACGAAGCCAAAGAAAGGCAAATCCAGCTTGTCAAGAAAAGGGGAAAAGTCAAGGCTCTGGATGAAGAACTTTACAGTAAGTGGAAAACACTCCGAGTTCGAGCAGTAAATGCGGCGTGGGCCACTGTAACAGAAAGGCTTTGTTCCAACAGCATTTGAGACTAAAAATATTGATGTATCCGAGCTTGGGTAAACAGAAGGGGGGTTGAGCCCATGTTGTAAAACTGTGTTTCACAGAGTGTAGGATGGTTTATTTTAGGCAGTGGCACGTGGAGAAGTTTAAAAAATTTTAATAGTTATGTACAGTATTTTAATTATTCTGGCAAATTTATTTTAATTATTCAGATACTGTTTTTCTATTTTAGTACAATTTTCTTTTTAAAGTAAGTTTATTTCAGTAAAGACGTGAGCTGCGTTCCTGATAAGTCCTAAGGAAAGCTCAGCAGGTGCTGTGGGATCCCGCAGGATGCCCGGGGCGGGGCCTGGTTGGGACGTGCCGTTGGCCTGGGTGGTGTGTCGTGGCGTGAGAACACCACCTTCCCTTAACAGTCCTGTATCTTGTTTTTAAAGTGTGGCAAACTGATTTTCTTTCATTTAGAACAGAACAGCATGGACTTAAAGGTGGAGTTTGAAACGCACTTTGGCATGGCCCACACTCGCTGGGCCACCCACGGGATCCCCAATGCTGTCAACAGCCACCCCCAGCGCTCAGACAAAGGCAACGGTACGTGGTGTGGCCTTGCTCCTGTCCCCGAAGGTTTGCCCACCCTGAGCCACGTTGCAGGGCTGATCCCGGCCAGAGCAGGTTCCATGCCCACTTGTAGCCGACTTCTCACACAAACGACCTTGCTCCCAAAGCCCTGCTGTTGGCCTTAGGCCTCTGCGAAGAGGCACACTCAGCTGGTCCCTGGGCGGTGCTGGCCGCTGGGCACCCACAGAGAAATGACGGCGCTTATCGGGAGGACTGCTGGCTCCTGGGAACCCAGCCCATGAGTGGGATGTGGCAGCGGGAGGGACTGACGGGCTGCAGACTGTTCCTCCCTAGGAGACTGAAGTATCCCAGAAGGCTGTGCCCTTAAGGGGAGGACGGGGACCGTCCTCATCCAGCTAAACCCACCATCCCTGCAGGGTGGTCCAGAGTGAGGCAGGGGGTCGTGCTGATCTTGGTTGGTGTCTGAGGCTCCTGCTCCACCCTCTGGGCTCCTGCAGGAGTGCTCAGCATCCAAGAGCTCAGGAGCAGTTGTTAGGGGCCTGTTAGCAGGCACCTAGCCACACACGTGACAAGCCTCACTGCAGTATATCCTCACGGAATTTGGGCCAAGGAGAGAGCAGCACCTCCCTGGGGTCCTTTACCCACTGTGGATCAGTGGTGACCCCAAGTAGTGCCAGGCAGGAAGGACAACCACCCTCCCCCCTAACAGAAAGTGCAGCTTCTCTCCCAAGCACTCTGCGGGGATTTACCAGCCCACCCCTCCCAGCTTGGAAGGGCAGGCATCGTCCAGAGACTGGAAGGAGAACCCCATCTACCCTTCTCAGAAGCGCAGCTGGAGGTAGCACAGAGGCCAGGGGTACTCGTGTGTCCATGTGGTCAGAGTCTTTGGACAGTGAGGCTTCAGCTGGTGACTGTTCCTTGGGTCTGGTCCATGCCCTGAACCACAGGGCATACCAGGACTGGGACAAGCACCCTACACCCCGGAGGACAGCAGACCCTGCGGTGCTGAGGACCTAGACTGCACATCTGGCCAAACCCCAAGGCAGATGCAGAAGCTGATCCCCAGAGCAACAGTGTCAGCTGAGAAAACACTGCCCCAGGGCCGTGCCCTGAGATGTTGCCACTTCAGCCGCAGCCTCCCAGCCGCCCCAGCGATAAGACGAAGCTCACCAGAAAATCCCCCACTCCAGGGCAGACAATGATTCTGTGTCCCCAAAGCAGGGTGGCTCCAAGGAGACCCACCCAAGCCCGAACTTGGACACTTCTGCCCTGACTCAGGATGAGTAATTGAAGGGAAAATAGCATGGGCAGTAAGCAAAGATTCATAAACTTTCTTAACAGCTAGCAGTGATAGCTGAGGAGCACACTTTTAAGGAAGTCTCCCGCCCGGTAGCCACAGTGCGCGAGGAAATTGCACGGAGAAGTCTTGCAAAGAAAACCCAGATTCTAGGAAAGAAGTTAATGAGAAGTTAAAATAGCAGAATAAGATGAAAGAAAATGTGAGAGTTAAGAAAATAATGTAAGGAAATAATGTCACGATAGATATGAAAAGATTAGAGAATGACCTGGAGCCAGGTGAGAGGCAGCAACACACGGACAACAGGGTCCCCAGGAGGCCACCGGGACAGAAGCCGAAATGCCACAGGAGAGCTCCGCTGTGGCCAGTGCACCCGCCGAAACTGGGCTTTTCCTATTCAAGCCCTCCCATTCTTGTGTGACGTCCCACAATTAAACGATAGGTTTTTTAAGATAGAGAGGAACTTATGGTGAAAGTAAAGAAAAAGGCTTTAAAAGACTAGTGGGAGAAATCTTTCCTGAACTGAAGAAACATTTGCATTGGAGATCCAAAGGATCACTCCACAGCGTCAGCACTGGTGAAGAGCATCCCACATCTGAACACATCCTGGCCGAATTATTGAATGTTAAGGGCTGTAAGAATCCTTCCCGCATCTAGGGCGAGAGGGAAAGGCGGCTTTTGCCCAGAAAACCTTTCCCTCAGGTGCTTGCTCATCAGCTATTGAGAAAACGCAGTGGCACTGAGGCAGACACAGCCCTCGTCCCCTGGGGTCCGCGGGGGGCAGTGCTGGGGAGGCCGCTGCAGCAGGCAGACGGACACAGAAGCGTGGCCGAGCCCAGGGATGCCGGCAGTGCGGGGATTTTCCTGCCGAGAAAGCCAGGGCCGTGAAGTGCAAAGCGTAGGTCACACGAGGCACTTCGGCGGACTGTTAGCTTGTGACCTCTCTGAGCCTGACGTCTGTCGGCAGTGCCTGGGGTAACCCTGGTTAATGAAGGGTTGGTTGTCCGCCGTGCCACGTAGATACCAAAGCCTGTCTGAGCATTGCGGACCCCAAGCTCTCCGGCACGGGCAGGCGGTGCCTGCCTGTCACTGAGGGAAGTGTGTATTCCTCGGGTTTAAGTCGCAGTCGCCGTAGACATCAGTGCTGGTCACTGTGAACAAAATCTGCCGGGCAGGGTCTTTGCCGGAGCGGAGGCGACGGAGCTTGCAAGCCATCACGTCATTTTCCTTCTCCTCTGACTCGCACTTCACCTCTTCACAGCGCTTCTCTCTTGACTTCTCTTTCAGAGTTTGTTGTCATCCACAATGGGATCATCACAAATTACAAAGATCTGAGGAAGTTTCTGGTAAGATTCGTTCCCAGGTGACATCTGGGCCGAGTGGCATTGGTCTCCTTGGAAGCCTTCTGGCCAGCTCGTTTCCCTGCAGAAGCAAACACGGGGACTGAGCGAGACCCATCTTGGCCACCACGTGTTGAGCATAACCTCAGCCCCGGCCTCCCCGGGTCTCGTCTGAGGAGATACCGGGGCATTGGCATTTCCCTCACGGCCACTGCCAGTTCACAGAGTCACAATCACACACACTTGGTCTATTAAAGCATCTGCGCGATAGAACACGTTGAGTCACACAACCCGTGGAACGAGGGTGGGAGTCAGGTTGGTGAGTGTCTGCAGTTTGGAAAGCTCGTGTGGTGTTGGTCAGATGTGGGCGGATTTGACTCACGTACTTTATCGTTTTGACTGCTGTTGTTTTGCAATGTCTGGATTAACGGCAAGGACAAGCTTCTGAGGAGGGATGATCTCAGGGAATCCAGGAGTGAGTCAGAGGTGTTTGTCTGTGTGATTCTGGCAAACGTTCTCCATCCCTTCCCCGTTTTCCTTGTTCTTGGCTTAAGTTGCTCCAAGAGCAGGTCATCGGGGAGGAGAGGGAGTTGGCCGGGCAGGCATTGCTCAATGACCACTATCCGTCACTCTGTGTCCAACCGCACATTCCAGGAAAGCAAAGGCTACGAGTTTGAGTCAGAAACAGATACAGAGACCATCGCCAAGCTGATTAAATACGTGTTCGACAATAGAGAAACCGAGGACATTACATTTTCAACACTAGTCGAGAGAGTCATTCAGCAGTTGGTGAGTTATAAATCCCATCTGTCTAAATCATGCCTTCATTTTTTATAAGCACTTATTAGACAAATTTGCACAAAGTCCTGAGGATAAAAGATGGTTCATCCCCATCGTCTGGCCTAAAGATGTTATATCTTGGTAGAATTGGGAGATGTTCTGTGATTTGGGTAGTAAACATCAAATAGAAAGTGCCTTGCTTTGTTTTAACGCCCTGCAATTGTGACTGGCCTTGCGGTCTATGACTTCTCACCATGCACATGTGAGCTTGGTGAGGGCGCAGGAGAGGGCTGTGGTTCTGAGGGAGATTGTGTTGCTGAAGGGAATGACCCAGCAGAGAGAGAGATTCGCGACATCCCAGAGGGCAGGGCCCCAGGAGCCGAAGGGATGAGAAGGGGAGCTCACCCTGGGGGGATTGTCCAAGGGGAGCCCGTCCTTGGCTGAGGAGATGGAGCCTGCACAGGTCCACCTGGGATGGAGCAGGAGGAGGGAAGCGCCCCTGACCTCTCAGTGCCGACCAGTAGCTCCTCCATGGCCATGGCAGCGTGGAGACAGCGTTAGGGCTGAGAATTGGGACATCACGGGTCACTGGCTGCTGCAGGCACCATGCTGCGGTTTACAAGGGATCGTCCTTGGGCAAGTGTTTTCAGAGTCTTATTTAAAAAAAGTAAGTCTACTGTCAAAACACTTTGCTCTGCGACTCCCATTTTTGGGAGTCCACAATTTAGAGGACATGTGTATAAACAGCAGGAAGATCCTGTCCCCTGCTTCATGTGCTGGTGCAGGGAGCCATGCACAGGAAGCCTATCTGGTATTGCAGTGTGGTATTTCCTGCTTTTCCATTTTTATTTTGAAACTTTAGAAATACCTCTCCCCCATAATGGCACTTTTAAACTTAGGACTTTTCCTAAATTAGCAAAAGCCTCAGGATCTGCCTGAAGCCCCTTGGTTTTGGGCAGTTGGAAGGGCCGTGGGACCTGGGGACGCCAACTCGGCCCCTTTGGCTGTGCCACAGAGTGGGCGAGCTGGACCTAACGCACGGGCCACGCAGGGCCTGGGCTGCCAGGGCTGCAGCTCTTAGGAGAGTTCACAGGGAGACTTGGATTTATAGCCGGTTGTACGTCACTGAGGTCTACTAGGGTCGTGATAAATAAGTACAGACGGCCAAATGTAGGGGAGAATTTTGCACCAAGAATGTGAGTCGAAAAAGTTCTTTGGGTCTTGCGTTAGGAGAGCAGGACTCTAGTTCTGGCTTTGCACAGCCAGCAGGCTGAGGCGCAGTGGGCAAGTGACCATATCCTCAGAAATAACAGTGACAACAATAGCAGCTTGGGCTTCTCTTGGGTCCTCCGCATGCCAGGCCTCGTGCAGGGCTGGAGCTCATCGTCATCACAGAAGCAGGACTGTCCTCATGTCCATTCACAGACGAGGACGACGAGGCACAAAGATGGCTAAATCATCGCCCCGTGAAGCACGGAGCCGGACTGAACCAGGCTGTGCTGTGTGTGGGGCTGAGCAGAGCCACAGGCGTGAGGCCAGGAGCAGGGCCCCGGCTGGCCCGCACTTCCTGTGCCTGAGTGCGCCTGTCCAGCCCGCCCGCCCCGGAGCTGGGTGTCCCTGAGGGGCTCCCCGTGGGACTGGAGAGGGGTGGTTTATGCTGCCCTCCAGGAAATCACACGTTCTGGTCTCTGGTACCTCAGCGTTTGTGTCTCCCTTTCCCTCCTGCCATCCCCCTGCTCGAGCTGCTCCTGCGTGCAGCTCCCCAGGGACCCCAGGACCGCCCACAGTGAAGAGGAGCCCAGGGAGACCGCTGGGGCAGGGCCAGGCTGCAGAGGCTCGGCTGTATGGAGCGAGTTGGCCCTCACTGTTCACCCGTGTGTTTTCAGGAAGGTGCATTTGCGTTGGTTTTCAAGAGCATCCACTACCCAGGAGAAGCCGTTGCCACAAGGTAAGGCAAAATGCATTGATACTTCCAATAAGAAAGAAATCAGTAAAATAAAATCGCTTAGCTGCGGCACAGGGGAGGGTCGGGGCCTCCAGCACACTGGAAGGTGCCTGCTGGGTCTAAAGGACCGCTGTGGCGTCGCCCCAGGACTGCGCCCTGTCCCTGTGGCCGGTGGTGCTAGAACTTTTGATATTTTAAAAAGAGAAACCAGGAAGTTGAATTTTTCTTTGGAATGTCCAGATTTTTAGAAGTTGACAACAAATTAAAATAAAAACAAAACTGTACTGGGCAAATCCAGGTTTTGTGGGGCTCGAAGCCAGTACAATTTGGGAGACCCCCCCTTAAGAAAAAGCATGCAGAATGAGCACATCACCAGGAAACAGAGGAAACGCTGATTTGGATCCAGTACCAAAGAGGCCTCGGAGGCCCAGAGCTCAAACTTCAGAACCTTCACAGCAGGGGGTCCCAGGAATCGGCCCAGAGAGTCTGGTTGAGCCGACGTGTGGCCCCCAGAGCTGTGTGGATTTACGGAAGTGGATTAAGTGCCGTCTTTTATTTTATGTTCAGATGGATCGAGTATCCATCCGTCCGTGCAGCTAATGTTTGTTGACCACTTACTGTGTGCCAGGCCCTAGGGACCTGGTGACATGGGACCTGCTCCCTGCCCTTCGGGGCTGGACAGTCGTGCAGGAGGGCAGAGAGGGGCAGAGGAGGGTGATGCTCTGTGATGGGGGCCAGTGCACTGGGGGCCAGCGGGGGCGGCTGTCGGCCTGGAGGAGGCAGGCAGCGGGCTCTAGGGACCAGCGTGAGCAAAGACAGGGGCCCAGGGCGGGTGCTGCCTCCACTGGCCGGGTGACAGCAGAGTGGAGGGGCACCGTGAGGCTTGAGGCTCTTCCAGGCTTAGTGTGTGCTTAACCGCCACGGGTTGTGTGTCAGGCGCAGGGGACAGCGGTGAGCAAGGTGGTGGGGACACTGCCCCAGGAGCCCGGAAGGCTGGTGAGAGTGCAGAGGTGGGCAAGGCCTGGCTCTAAAGGGGCTTGATGCCCTGTGGGCGGCAGGCTCCATTCTGAAGCTCCCCAGGAGCCATGGAGGGTGTGCCCGTGGCCCTGGGAGACTGGGCCAGAGAGGGCGAGGCTGCCCCTCGCAGACGGTCCTGGCAGGAAACGATAGGCATTTATCATGATTTATCTTTTTCCAGAACTGGAACTGATTTACCATTTGGAATTTAATTCCCTCAAATCATAGAATTATAAAATACCAGTTGGTTCCCATCAAATTTAGAAGCCCCTGTTAAAATCTGGTATTATCATGATGTTACTGTTTGAAATGAACTCAGAAGAAGGCAGCATGAAGATGCAATAAAGCTTTATTTTTCTAAGTTGCCTATAACCGAGGGCTCTGTAACCTCCAGGACAACCTTTGGGATGTCCTGGGAGACTTTTCTGTCTCATTCTAGAGAAACCACGGAGCTCAACCTACAATGATACAATTTGGGGGCCATTTGCCAAGAAAATTAGATAAGCACGTGCTTTCTCACTGTCATTATTTTTTTTTTTTTTTTTTTTTTTTTGAGACAGAGTCTCACTCTGTTACCCAGGCTAGAGTGCCGTGGCATCAGCCTAGCTCATAGCAACCTCCAACTCCTGGACTCAAGCAATCCTCCTGCCACAGCCTCCCAAGTAGCTGGGACTACAGGCATGCACCACCATGCCCGGCTAAGTTTTTCTATATAGATTTTTAGTTGTCCAGGTAATTTCTTTCTATTTTTAGTAGAGACGGGGTCTTGCTCTTGCTCAGGCCGCTCTCGAACTCCTGAGCTCGAACGATCCTCCTGCCTCGGCCTCCCAGAGTGCTAGTATTATGGGTGTGAGCCACCGCGCCCAGCCTCACTGTCATTATTTTAAAGACTATTTAAGCTAGTTCCCTGATGGGCCCAGAACCGTCTCAGATTTGCTTAAGACATAATAAAAGATTGGCCAAAATATCCAAGGTGCTCGTGGACCTTCTTGAGAGCCACAGACTTTGTCCCCCACTTGGAGAAGTCACGAGTGGGTCCACACAGGCGAGCACTACAGGAAAACAAGGTCTGTTGTTGCTGAAGAAATATTGGGCACTGTGTTGAGTTGGGTTAACCACCATCGGTCACATGTGGGCAGGATTCAGGCTGACTGACAAGTAGGTCGTTAGTTCATTGATCTAAGTTAGCAAGAAACAGGTTGAGGTAAAATGGTACCTCATTGTATTCTAATTAATGTGTTTGAAACAGCTCTCTGATTGCCTCATTGCTACATGCTGGGTGTTTTCTTCTTCTTAGTAAGTTAACATGTGGGAGGGGGAGGCACCCTTTAGTAACTACTGGAATTTTACCTGCTTGGGTTCAGACTAGAATTGGAGGTTTAGAGTGAGTTAGGAGAATGAGCAGCTTATTTCTATGCACACCCATTGTAATCTGATTTGCATGCTGTAATTTGTAAGAATGAGCAAAGAATTAGATTTTGGAGGCGAGACGCCAGTAAAATCATGGAGTAATACGTCCAGCACCTTCGGCGCTAGAAGCTGTGAACCTCGAAGCAATACTGTGAAGCGCTTTCCGGAGGATTCCCTGGCGAGGTGCTGGGGGAGCCTGCTCGTGGCTGAGTCAGAGGCACTGAGAGGGGAGACCTGAGTCAGGGCTCTCACCTGGCCGGCGGCAGGAATTCCCCAAGAGTCTGCCTTGTGAAAGCCACCGTCCCCTTCACGACGAACGAAGTTCATCTGGTGCGGGTCGAAGATTCTAAACTTCATCCATGAGGTGTCACTCAGGCAGAATCAAACCACCCTGGAAGTTGCCTCGAGTGGCCCACAAAGTAGAGTGTACACAGAGGTCAGTTAGTTTTTGCCCACTAAGGCAGGAGAGCAGTGGGACCGGGCGAAAGGAGGGAACACAAAGGGAGTCTTCGGGAGATCAGGGCATGGAGCCCTCCTGCTTTAGGGGTGTGCAGCTAAGGGAGGCTGGGGAGACCTGTGTGCCCCTGCGTGCCGTGGCTCAGCCTTGGTGATCGAACTGTGTGGGTTAGTCCCTTGTGGGGGTTCACCGTGCTGGAGGAGTCCCCGGTCCTAGGGAATGGGAGGAACTACCAGGCTCATTTGGCAGGTGGGGGATTCCCTTGCTGGCCTCTGGGTCCTTGCTCTGGACCCTGAGAGCATCTCCTGTAGCCAAGGCGTCCACCCTGTGGGACCTAAACACGATCGTCAGCCCCCAGGAAAGGGCTCGATTCGGGATCCCACCTCAGATGGGGCGTGGAAGGCAATGAGTAACTTGGTGCCTTCTTCTCGCTCCAGGAGAGGCAGCCCCTTGCTCATCGGAGTGCGGAGCAAATACAAGCTCTCCACGGAACAGATCCCCATCCTGTACAGGACGTGTAAGTCTCTCGGGAAGGACCTGCACGGCGCAGTTGCTGCCCACGTCTCGGACTCGGCGGCTGCTCCAGTGCAGCCAGCTCCCCTCCGAGGCAAGGAGGCCCAGCTGGCACCCGGCTCCAGGTCCAAAAGGTTTTCGTGCAGCTGCCGCTTGGCTACATGTTTTTAAAAAGCTTTTTATTGTGGATATTTTCAAACAGACACAAAAGCAGAGAGAACGGCTTGCAGCTCTGTTGTGGGATCGCAGCCGTGCCTTGATTTGAGTGCTTCCTCGGTATGCTTTGTTTGCATTGTCGCACGCTGTAGCCGTGGGAACTCCTGCAGTGGTGCGTGCTTTTTGAGGGTCTCGACATGATTCCGCTGACGCAGCCGAAGCTAAAAGTCGCACGTTTCTCCCACACACATTCAGCGGGGAAATTGGTTCCTTGCTGCGTGTTATGCAAACAAAACAGTCTATTGAGATTTGCAAATCGTTCCTTCATTTGCTAGGCACCATTGAGAACGTCAAGAACATCTGCAAGACCAGGATGAAGCGGCTGGACAGCTCTACCTGCCTGCACGCAGTGGGTGACAAGGCCGTGGAATTCTTCTTTGCTTCCGATGCGAGGTAACTAACCTGACCTTTCCTGCTTGGGACTGCAGAACCAAAGGGTGCCCGTCTAAACGGCACCCCTCCTGCCTCGTCCCCCCATGAGCTGCTTCCTTGTCGCCCAGCAAGGTGCAGGGCCGAAGCAGATTCCAGCCCTCACGGCCCTTGTCCCGGAATCCTTGCCAGTGAGCACCTGCAGGGCTGTGGTCCGCAGCCCTGGAGGCCGAAGGCCAGAGCCACTGATGGGCACAATGTTTTGCACCCGCACAAAATAATTGAATTATTTGCCAACATTTTAAAATCGGAAGATTTTACACAAAAATCTGTATTTCTAGCTTCTCTGGAAAGCTGCTGTACTCGCTCAGGCCCCAGGTGTCTGGGTCTGCTCAGAGGCTGCTCCCTTCACATGGGGCCCGTGTCTCTGGACCTCAGTTCTTCCCACACCCCGCTTTTGCCGGGGCTCTGTCCATTTGTAAGAGACGGAGCCGAGATTTAGGGGGTTTGTTCAATTGATTCTAAAGTCCACGTTCTCATCAATCCACAAAGTAATCATTTTGAAATTTGAGAAATTCTGCTTCATACCCATCTTATCACAAACATTTTACACTCAGAGAGAGAGAGAGAGGGGTGGGGGGGGAAGCGCACTCCCCTGCCTTGAAGAAGAAAACCACACAGACGCCGCTGCTGCCTCTTTCCTCCAGACCTTCCTCTCTCCGTTCTGCAGAGTTCTCGCTCTCCCACCCGGCCTCCAGCAGGGCCGTGCGGGCAGCAGGAAGATACCAGGCCAGGTCTACCGGGAAACGGGAAGGGACGATAGGAACGCAGGGCACAGCCCGCATCGCGCTTGGCACCAACAGAGCAGGGCAGCATTTCCCCAGCTGTGTTCCTTATGGAACCATTTCAGTGAGGAGTTAAGATTATTTCGATGATTCTGAGACACAGCATTTTATAGATTTTGGCATCTTGCCATTATAAGTTGCCGAAGTTTTTACTTCTTCGAAGTGTATCAAATAATTGTGATCTTACAACCAATAGTACCTATTTTCAGTGAAATATGATAAGTATTTCTTTTTTGAAAAAGAGTGAATGCCTGAAAGGAGATGAAATAATTACTTGTATTGCAGCTGAAAGGCCGTTAGACCTACTAATAGCAGGTGGGAACGAAGGTGTGAACAGGCCCGGACCACGTCTGCCTGGTTCCCTGCTGTCTCTCCTCATGTGACCGGGCCCCAGAGGCTCTCGGCAAACATTTGGTAAACAAAAAAAGCAATACCACTCACCTCCGCTGGAAAAAAAATGTTTAATTTAAATTCCTTAGAATAAATTTCAATAAAAATGGTCTGGAATCTGTTTGGAGAAAACTACAGAAATTTACCATGAAAAACAAAGAGATTTGAATGAAGGAGGAGATTCCACATTCTTCAGCAAGAAGCTTAATATTATTATTTTTCTTTTCTTTTATAGACAGGGTCTCACAGTGTTGCTCAGGCTGGCCTCGAACTCCTGGGCTCAAGGGATCCTCCTATCTCAGCTTCCCCAAGTGGATATTTTCAAAAATTAACGGACTTAAAATTTTAAATTAATATAATAATTAAAAATTATTTTTTTAAAAAATGTTGATTCTCCCAAGTTAATCAGTGAATTCAATACTGTAATTAAAATCCTCAGGATTCTTCTGTTTGTTTAGGTTTTTTGAACTTAAAAAAGTGATTCTGTCACATACCGTGTATAGACAAGAAAGCCAACACATACTGAAAAACAGTGACAAGGTGACCCCCTAGATAGGAAGACACACTATAGAGCTTTCAGACAGCTGTAGCCACTGTCCACAAACGGTGGGGCCCTGTGCCAAGGGCCACGCCTGGGCTGCCTTGTTAATAATCACAGCAAACCTCTGTGGGGGGACAGCTCCCCTCTCCTGTTCACAGAGGAAGAGCTAGAGCCAGGAGGTCAGAGGGGTCACCCGTGTTGCCTGGGGACACAGGACCAGTGAGAGACAGAGTTGCAGCATCCACCCAGGTCTAACTCTTGCACCAGTGACCTTAATGACTAGACTACTATCCATTTCGTAAATTAAAATAAACATACATATATACATGCACACATAAATGCAAACACACATGCATCAAGCATTTTGAGAAGGGCCACGCTATAATGTAAGCAGTGTTTATCTCTTGGAGACAGGATAGGGCCATTTTTATCATAGTTCCTCCTCCCGTGACTCTGAATTTCTCCTTTTTATACAGCAGGTGAGAATTGCTTAAAATTTGTTTTCCAGCGCATCGGCTTTCCATCCTTCTCTTTCTGCCCTGATCTTGCTGGATATACCTCTCGTAGAGCCATCAAGCTTGGCAGTCTCTCTCCGTAACTTTGTACCGGGAGTTTGTTCATTTGCCTGCAGAGACACTTGTGGGCGTGGCACTTTCTAGAATGAAGTTTTTTCCAGTGGTCCTTCAAGGCCTACCTGCATGGTTTCTACCATAGCTGTACACCCACCACCTGTGCTATTAGTTACCGAGCTTTCTTTTTCACTTACCAACTTTTCTTGCTTAAACTTATTTCTAAAAGTCCTTCATACTGTGATCTCAAGGGGGAAAATCATTATCCCTTTCCATACAGAGAAAGTTATAAAAATAAACACAATGGCCCACGTTTCATTGGTGGA
>CAUYSK010083330.1:0-20598 GCA_963575035.1 Avahi laniger | reverse complement strand
GGGGTCACCAGGTCTCCTCCACCAGACATGGAGCCCCTGTAGCACGAGTTGCTCACAGATGCCCCACAGCCTCTGAGGAGGATCAAAGATGGACACTGTCTCTAATCCTGCACCCGAGTTTCTGGTTCCTCATTTATTTTAATCTGAATAAGACACCCCTTCCTCAAGACAGTTCCCTTCCATCTGCGGGAGATGCCCAGGACTGGGAGCGTCTATGCAGTCAGCAGAAGGAACTCTCCTGCCCCCTGCTGGCCACATTGCACAATATCAGCACAGGCCTGCGGGCGTTGCTGCCCAGGGCACCTTGCACCACCTCCTGGGCTCCGAGTGCCCAGTGCCTCCTCTGGGTGTACAGTTCCCCGAGACCGGTGTTGATGTGAGACTTATTTCAGAACTTGCCAAGAATGCACTGTGTGGTCTTGCCTGGGGTCTTCGGTGAGAGTCCTAATATTCATTGACAAAATCCTTTGGATTCTGGGGTGCTTGATCAGAGGGAAGGGCAGAGATTCGAAGAGCAAGTAACAAAGGTACACATAGGAAAAGAAACCCCTGGAGGCTGAAGTAAATCATTCTGAAGTGCACATCAAAGTCCTCCCATTATTTTTACCTGACTTTCAGTTGCTTAACGTAGTTTTTGGTTCAGGATGCGTCACCTGAACCAAATACAATCTGAATTCCAGATTGTATACCTTGGCTTTGGGATCACTGTGTTACCACCCCGTATTTCTTCTCATGCATTGCACCCCCCCAAAACACACACTCTGTGTATTTTATGTAATCTATGGAAGTGGAACCCAAATGTCTGTCTTGGAAGTACAGGAAGCTGAGAAGTGACCCCAAAATGACATCTAATGGAATCATCATGTCATAATTCTCAGCACATTCCTAATTACTTGAGACACAGACATCTCCTGACCAGTCTGCTAAGCAGCTAAAGTACATCCCTTAGCTCTGTCCTTTGGACCATATTGCTTTTGGACACAGAGCTAAGGACTGGCTTACAGACTCCTGCGTGCTGCCTGTGTTATCTCAGCTGCTTCCCCTGGTCTAGAGCAGGCAGCCCCCCGGTTGGCCTGACTCCCCTCACTCCCTGACCCTGAGTTGGAATCGCTCCTTGTGCCACAGTCCCCAGGGGTTGGCAAAATTTTTCCACCAAGAACCAGATAAATATTTTGGGTTTTGCAGACCATATAGTCTCTGTCACAACTACTAAACTACTCTGCACAACTACGCAACTGTACACAACTACACAACTAGTCCGCTGTGGCAGCGTGAAGCAGCCATAGACAATGGAAGTAAATGGATGGGCGTGGTTGCATTCCAGTGAAACTTCATTTAAAACACAGGCAGAAGTCTGGGTCTGGCCTTGGGCCTTGCATGGTAGACTGGCCCCTGAGCTAGCCCCATGTATTTGGAACACTTTTCTCTTTCTTCATCCATGAAACTCCTTTCCCCCAAATCTTTCTTTTGCTTTACACAAAGGGTACTTGCATACGTCTCTGTCTTGAATCATCTCTTTCTACGAATATACACACTTTTTTGGAGTAAAGTATGAAAAAAAAATCAGCCAATACTGAGCATTTGCCGCAAATCAAGCTTGGAGGTGGTGGTGGGGGGTGAGTTCTCTAGGACTCCTTGATTTACTTAAAGAAATGATAGAAACATACCAAGTGATAACAGTTATTCATAAGAACATGGGATAGCACAAGATAAGAAAATTACTAAATGGGATGTACGATACATGTAGATTGTAACTACAGCACTTAGCTCAGTGTGTAAAACCGCTGAGACACATCACCACGTGGTTCACGCAGCCAGTTGTGTGAAGGCAGTGTTGCAGGGGCTGCTGGCTGAATCAGGCCTGGGGCTCCAGGTTCACTCACAGCCCAGCCGTTTCCTTCCCACTGCGAGTGGGAGGGCCTGTTTGTTAGCGGATGTGCTGCAGGAGAAGGTGGTCTCTGTGCTCCACAGAATTCACGCTCCCTAAAGATTCATCTGAGCCATGCTGGATTTCTCTCCATAGTTTGCAATGCTGAGAGAAACTTAACTTTTTTCATTTAACATTCCTCACCGCCACATTCAACAAATAAATGTTAAGTACCTACTGGGTACACATATTGTTCTAGGAACCGGGGGTACAGCAGTGAGCCAAAAGACAAAGCCCCCACCCTCCACAAAAGAGGAATTGTCCCCATTTAGAGGCGGGCCTTTGGGAGCTGCAGTGACTTGCTCCGGTCTCAAAGCTAGACCGCGGGAGGGTCTGGAGGCAGACCGCTGGGACTCCACGCCAGTCTAACTGTGACTGCCGTTTGCTCTCTGCCCCTGATGACAGGCACCCGCAAGATGGAGTACAAGGGCAGCAGCTGGCACGAGACCTGCTTCATCTGCCATCGCTGCCAACAGCCAATTGGAACCAAGAGTTTCATCCCTAAAGACAATCAGAATTTTTGTGTGCCCTGCTATGAGAAACAACACGCCCTGCAGTGTGTTCAGTGCAAAAAGGTATCTCGGATTCTCCCCTGGCCCTTGCATGTTCTAGTTGGTTTACCTCCCTGGCCCCACTGGCTCTCCCTTCTGAAAGCAAGGACTCCTGTGGTACCTGAGTGGCATGAGAGCTCTGCCATCCTGCCCCACTTTCGCACGCTTTATCCCTTGAGTCTGGGTTCCGGTCCTTCTTTCAAAGACATGAGCACTTTGCTGTGCTCTGTGATCAAAATCCGTTAGCCCTGCCTTCTTCTAGACCGTTTCTAAATGCTTTCTCATGTTCGTGACTTGACGTTAGAGGGAAGGGGAGCTCACTGTCCCCAGGCTGTCTTTGTTGGGCTGTTCTCCCTGTGTAAACAAGAAACCAACTGCTAAGCTTAGAGACAGAGAGAGAGAGAGAGAGAGAGAGAGAATGTGAGAAGAAAAGTAAAGGAGGAAAGATCTTCCCCAGGGATAGAAGGCAGATCATTTATTAAACTTACCTACTTTATTATGTGCTGTTTCTGTCATGGCTTTGTTAGTTTAAAGAAAGAAAAGGAACAAGGCAAGGCAAGGTTTAGTCTTAGCGTTTAGGTGTGAGGTGGCCCATTTGTAGGAAGCCATCTCACTCCTGCCTACCCTAATGTCCCTGATCTGCGCCCCTCAGAGTGTAGCTTAGGTTTCTGCTGTGCCCTCTCTTAGTCTTATATGTGAACAACTCCACTTACGTTGTAGTTTCCAGGGCCTCCATCCTGTTAGGATTTGTGCCAGTGCATTGAGTGGCACCCTCACTGCTAATTTGGCCCTGGGCAGTGCCAGTTGCAGAAGACTGTGCCTCCCACCCTCTTCTCGGCTCTGCTGGTCCACCTGCCACTGTTTCACACTTAGGGTGTCTGCCCTTGCCGCTGGTCCATGGGAGAAACATTCCCAGTGCTGCTACCCGAACCTGGCTGGGCTGGGCCAGAATGTTCCCACCTTGCCTGCACTTTCTCAAAGTGCAGAGTATTAATACTAATTTTTAAATTTTTTTAGAGACAGAGTCTTGCTCTGTCACCCAGGTTAGGGTGCAGTGGTGTGATCAGAGCTCACTGAAGGCTCAAACTCCTGGGCTCAAACGATCCTCCTGCCTCAGCCTCCCAAGTAGCTGGGACTATAGGCGCATGCCACCATGCATGCCCAGCTACTTTTGAAATGTTTTTGTAAATACAGGGTCTTACCATGTTGCCCAGGGTGGTCTTGAACTCCTGGCTTTAAGTGGTCTTCGTACCTCAGCCTCCCAAAATGCTGGGATTACAGGTGTGAGCCAGCATGCCCAGCCTAATACTATTAATAATTTTCATTCAGCCTCTCTCTGTTGTTTCCTTTTGTCTCGTTTCCATTTTTTCCTTACTGTTTAAATTCTACTTATCTCTATTCCTCTCCTCTCATGCTACTATTTTTTCCTTCACCCTTAGATTGAACTCTCATGCCTGTTTTTGTATTAGGAACCCTCTTCTCTGTTCACCCCTTATTTTTGTTTTGTTTTGTTCATTAAGATCTAAGAGAAGTTCATTTTAGTCTCTCTTCCTTCGCCATTTTTCCCACGTGTGTGCTCTATTCAGCTGCACAAGTGAAGGCAAGACACCCTTCTGGGATGCAGGCCTTTGTGTGGTGTTCGCTAAATACACAGGAAAGCATTCATGCCAGAAGCATCCGTCCCTCATCCCGTGGACTGGGCACTCAGAGGCACTAGGGATCTGAGGGTGGACAAGACACGGACACTTAAGTGTAATTTAGGTGGACATACACTCCAGTGTCAAACCAGTCGTGTATTTACTGTGCTGTGGAGAACGAAGTATTAGAGTGTGTAATGGGAGAACCTGGGCTAATGTGAGGAGATGGGAGCCAGCAGGGAGTTTAGGAAAGGACTCCCTGAGCAAGCAGTGCTCATGCCAACGTGCACCTGAATTACCCGGTGTGGAGTAGAGGCAGGGAGCATGGGATCGGAGGGAGGGCGGGGAATGTGTCCAGGCGGAGGAAACACCTCACACATACATGCCTCTGCATCAACACAAATATATCGTAACCCAACATGTGTTGTATAAATTCTTTTGGCAGGGATTTAAAGGAAGATTATTTATGATTTGTGTTTTTTTTTGGTTTTGGGGTTTTTTGGTTTTTTGAGACAGAGTCTTACTCTGTTGCTCTGAGTGACGTGGCGTCAGCCTAGCTCACAGCAACCTCAAATTCCTGGGCTCAAGCGATCCTCCTGCTTCAGCTACTGTGCCTGGCCTGGTTTATGGTTTAATGAAAAGAATACAGGATAGAAGAGAGTCACTTATAAATTTCTCTGGGTGTCAGTTTACTTATCCATAAAATGGAAATAATATCTTACTTCACAAACTTTTTGTAAGGACCAAAGGAGGCTGCTGCAGGGTTCAAAAAAGGAAAAGCGTAAAAATGCAGCTGTGAGGTGCTCCCCCCGCCACTTCCATGGCCGGCGTCTGCCAAGCTGAGGCCACTTGCACTCCTCTGACAGCTTACTCAACTCCATCAGGCACCCATATTTTAAATGAATATGAGAAGCAACACATGGAGAAAAATCCTAGATAAAATTGAGGTACTGATCAGTGCCATCGCGTCTGGCTTTGCAGCTCGTCCTCACAAATGTTCTAAGACCCCAGGATAGGGTGAGAACGAGAGCTTTGGGCTTGTTTTTCCCAAAGCTTCCAAGATACCCATCTCTTCCTGCGGCATCAACAGGTGACAAACCCAGGTGTCCTTTAAGCTTATTCTTTTTTCTACCATGAGTGGCTGAAGAGATGAGCTGGTGAGTGGTGGTGGAGGGGTTGCCACCTGCCAGGCTTCCTAACTTGGACTCCCCAGAGATTTGCTCCTTTAGCCCCATCACTCCTACTTCGCGGATGAGAAAACTGAGGAGCAGAGACCTTTCACAATGACTGGCCCCAGCCACAGAGCTGGTGAGGAGTAGGGCTAGGATTCAGACTGTCTCTCTGACACAGTCTCCGGCTGTAACGTCTCCACGGCACCGCCCCCCTGCTCACCTGCACCTCAGACTCCCCAGCATCCCTCTGAAGGGCAGAGGGCAGACACCAAGGGCCAGTGTCACTAGCGGGAAAGCCAAGGGCTACGGCCCTGGAGTGGAAGTATGTGAAGGAGTCACAAAGGGGCGACTGTGAAGCTTGTAGAGCAGTTTCTCAGTGACTTTTAACACACTGGACCCTTTTGCGGGGTAAGGATCTTGCATCATCCAGTGGCATCGGCTGAGACTGAGGACATCTGCCAAGAACAGAGGCCACCCTGACTCTTCCTCTTGCACCCTGCAGCCCATCACCACGGGAGGGGTCACGTACCGGGAGCAGCCCTGGCACAAGGAGTGCTTTGTGTGCACCGCCTGCAAGAAGCAGCTGTCCGGGCAGCGCTTCACAGCTCGGGACGAGTTTGCCTACTGCCTGAACTGCTTCTGCGACTTGTATGCCAAGAAGTGTGCTGGGTGCACCAACCCCATCAGCGGTGAGTGTCCCAGGGATCCTCACTCCAAGGAGTGGTGGAACAAGGCCTAGCGTTTTAGCACGTGAACATGCTTGTATCCCCAGACTCTCCAGGCCTCACGAGGCTTCTGAACATGGCAGACTTTTCTGCCTTTCCTCTCCAGGGTCCACTGCCTACACCTCAGGTAGCTGACTACTTCCTCTCCAGCCCACCTGATCACTGGAAACCATACAGCCAGTTCTCAAGGTTACTGTTTCTGCTTTGGGTTGGATTATCTGCCAAACCACAGTCTAAGAGTGACTGCACATAAGCACAATGGAACTGGCATTTTCAGGCTTACCAGCTGTACTGTGTTCTTAGAAGTGCTCCATAGCATCTTCGTAGGACTTTCTGCCACAAGGCCATAGCTGTATGAGGGCAGAGGGTGTGTTCTAAGTTGCTTTTTCATATAGAATCCCCCAAAGAGTTTGGCCAAGTGAGAGCCCACAATCTAGTTGGCTGGCAGACCAGGCACTGGACTAAACTACTGAACATGCCAAAGAAATTCAGTGGCTTCAGACTAAAGTCCTTTAAGTGGTCACCACATATTGCTGCATCCATCACTGACTGGGTGGGGAGAGAAACGTGTGAGGAATCTGTAATGTCACAGGAAGGGTTCTGTGATGTGGGATTTCTAACCTTGTTGCATTCAGCTGACCAGTTCATCCCTCTGGAAGGAAGACAGCAGACACATGACATACACAGTGGCCTGGCCACATGTAACCATGCAAGCACGTTTATACACCTGTGTGCTTGTCCTTAACTTTCTTTTCTTTAGGCCTAGAACCAACTTCACCTAACTCACCTTCCCAGGTCACTAAAACAATCCTATGGTGTATAATCCAGAGCTTATTATATTTCCACATGAAACTAAAATATAAAAAAAAGAAATCATAGCATTTAAATTTCCCTATGTTAAAACATCTGTTTCTGGTCACTTATATACCATTTAGGGGGAAAAAAAATGCAATCTTTTACCATTACATGTTCATCTTTAATGCTATTTTCACAGTAATTTCTGTTGAGGTAAATGTTATAATTAAGCTTTATAAAATGATATGATCTACACAAAACCACTTTTAAATGTAAAGTATTAGATATGGATGTTAATTGTAATTATTATAGCACTGAAAAGAAAAAACACTAGAAAAAGAAGAATAAAAAACTTTCATCTCAAACAGGAGAGTTAATTCTCTGAAAAGCAGAGACCAATGTTCAGGAACTTACAGAGGAACTTTGAAATTGCAGCTGATATGTACTTTTACCACATTGCCAAACAATTGTACAAGATTGAGAGTTTAGATTATATTTATCACAGATCCTTACTACTTTTTCTCCTTAACAAAATTTAAGTTATTTTTGTAAATAAATTGAAGTTATTTTTCAGCTTTTTATGTGCAGTGATGTTTAATTCACATATAAATATAGTTGGTCTTCATTATCGCCACAATGTGAATTTGCGAAGTCACCTACTTGCTAAAATTCATTTGTAACCCCCAAATCGGTACTCAGTGCTTTCATGGTCATCCACAGATATGTATAGACCAGTGAAACATTGGAATTGTTCGATGCACACATTCCCAATCAAACAAGGTGACACTCTGCCTTCTTGTTTCAATTCTCATACTGGAAATAAGTGTCCTTTTCACTGTCTACTTAGTGACACATTTTTTGCATTTTTGTGATTTTTGTTGGCTCTTTAATTTTTGTTCTGCTCTTTAACATGGCCCCCAAGCAAAGTTCTGTCTAGTGTCCCTAAGCACAAGAGGCTGTGATGTGACTTAACAGAGAAAATACATGTTAGATAAGCTTCATTCAAGCATGATTATAGTGCTGTTGGCCATTAATTCAATGTAAATGGATCAACAATATATGTTAAATAAGGTCTTTAAACAGAAACACACATAAAGCAACATTTTGCATTGATGGGTTGATGAAAATGTTGTGACCAGAGGCTTGTAGGAACCTAACCCCATTTTTCTCTTAGGAGCAATGGTTCAGTATTTGCTAATTCAATGTTCATGGGGACATTATGAAACATAACTACCAGAATAACCAGAATTGACAGTATATACATCTTCACTTTAAGAGGATTCATTCCCTTCGGGCTGCCTTTGGCTCTCATTTCCGTCACTTGTCCCATTTGTTGGCATTTCAGGGCAAAAGTGGAGCTTCTAAAAAGAGACTTTCAACCTGGGACAGCTGCCCTGCACAGCCCCTGTAACTAACTTCCTTCTACCTCCCCCTGCCAATGCTCCTCCTTGCTCCAACTCTGCACTGTAGCAGGACTTATCAGAAGTGAGGAGAAGGAGAGACACGGAGTAGTCACATGCCAGGGCACGCTAGCAGCTCTGTCTTGCCTTTGCAGCTAACTCACATTGATGAACATGCTGAGAAGAAAAACAGCCTAACCCTCTGACAGTCCCTGCCCCTAAAACAAATGAAAATGTCACCTAAACCACTAGTTTTCAATGTCTGCACATTGGAAGTTGGGGAGCTTTAAAAATGACTGATGCCTAGGTCGTGACTTAATTGATAATGAGCTTTGACCTAGGTATTGCAATTTTTAAAACCTTCCCAGATAACTGAGATATGCAGAAAAGTTAGAACCGCTGGTTTAAACCACTGGTTGGGTTCTGCTGCAGGGCCAGGGCATTGGGCAGTGAGGTCTACAAGTCTTTCACAGCTCTCAGTGGTCTAGAATTAGTAAAGGTAATCGATATTCTCGTAACATTGGTTGTTCCATGTAACTTTTTATTTTTTTGAGACAATCGCTCTGTTGCCTGGGCTAGAGTGCAGTGGCATCAGCCTAGCTCACAGCAACCTCAAACTCCTGGGCTCAAGAGATCCTCCTGCCTCAGCCTTCTGAGTAGCTGGGACTACAGGTGCACGCCACCTCACCTGGCTAATTTTTTTTCTATTTTTTTAGTAGAGACGGGGTCTTGCTCTTGCTCAGGCTGGTCTCAAACCCCTAACCTCAAGTGATCCTCCCACCTCAGCCTCCCAGAGTGCCAGGATTACAGACGTGAGCCACCGCGCCCATCGCTCTGTATAACTTTTTTTTAAAGCTGTAAGATGTTTAGGAAAAGAGTTGAAAAGTTTTGCCAGTACATACTCTGGTAGCAGAGGCAGTGTGGTATTAGAAGCGGCACAAGAACTGGCATTACAATACCTGAGTTCCCTGAGTTCAAGTCCCAGACCTGTCACTAACTTGCTGAGGAGGAGTCATTCTAAGGTCTTCTCCATGTGCAAGGATCTAATGGCCAACATCAGCCTAGAGTCTAATTAAGTAACAGTAGAACTGTTTGGTGAATTTCAGACTCCTCATGTAAGTCTGAGACTTCAGACAATTAGAACTGGAGTAGTCAGTGTGGTTACTTTGCTTTTAATATGGTCGATGAAAACCATTTCTGGAAAGAACTCTTTGTAATCGGAATCCATGAGCCAAATTTCACTCAGGATCAATTATAACTCTGAAATAAGCCCGTATATTTGATTCTATTTTATTTCAGGTGGTCAACTGTAGTACGAACCAACTATATTATGATATTTGATGGGAAGTAGTCATCAAACACAAGTCGAGCAGTTTGAATGAGTTGAAATGAGTTACTTTTCTTGTTTAGAAATGTAAGATGGCTTTGGCCGCTGCCTCCACATCTGCATAGTCTGCTCCCACCGTGTTAACAGCTCCCCCTTCCACCACTGCACTCCCCTCACTGAGCCCCGCACTCTCCTCCAAATCTACCAGCTAAGTTCATGTTTCTGGGGTGCGTCCCAGGATCTGCAAGAACGTCCCTCCATTCCTTCCCCACCCACATATCACTCTTTTGTGAGGCCTTTCCTGGCCATCCCAGAGAGAATTAACCTCTTCCTCTTCTACACTACATTCATTAAAGCACAAAATGTTTGAGCACCAGACATGAGGCACCCAGTGAAGGCACAAGAGAAACCTGCTCCCTGTTCTCATGGAAAAACACACAATAAACAAATACACACAATCGCCACTTCGATAGCATTTATCACATTGTTTTGGAGCCAGTTTATGTATCTCTTTCTTCTGACACTTATGAGCGCCTCGAGGCTGTGCACAGTATCTGGTTTATATATGAATTCTCTGTACCAGTCACTAGATCTGTATATCGCAATCGAAACTTGGAAATGGATCAAAAAGAATTCCTTTTTCAGTCTCAGGTGCATGATTCTAACTAGGTAATTCTCCCTTTCTTTATCCGGTATTTTTTTTCTCTGTTAACAGGACTTGGTGGCACAAAGTACATCTCCTTTGAGGAACGGCAGTGGCACAACGATTGCTTTAACTGTAAGAAGTGCTCCCTCTCATTGGTGGGGCGAGGCTTCCTCACAGAAAGGGACGACATCCTGTGCCCTGACTGTGGGAAAGATATCTGAAGTCAACACAGAGAAATTACTGCTTGTGATCTAATACACAGATTTATATATTTTCTTTCTTAGCCAAGCAATACCGTTCTGGGGTTTCCACCAGCCACGCCAAGACTTTCCTCTTGCTTCTCAGCGATATTCATGTTTGTATCAACTCTTTAGTCCTTTGTACTAGTTCAGTCCCAGGGAAGGAGAAAAGCCTTATGTAAATCCTGGGTGGGAAGATGGTTTGGGATTTTTGTAATCAAGTAAGGCAAATCCAAATGTAAAAATCCTTTTGAATGATGTCTTTATATATGGATCTTTCTCTCACTGCGTATTTAATTTTTAAGTGCAATTAACATATGTCACAAACTTGAAAGTTTTCCTAACTATATAAGGCAATGAAGAGTTGGTATTTACAGTTGTGTAACTTCCTGTCATGTCAAGCCTAAGATTATGTGACTTACAATAAAGTTATTCAGAACACAATCTTTTGCCAGGCACAGTGTGTGAAATAATGATTAAACATTGAGGTTCTGAGTCCAAGTGACACTTTATTGCATGGCCCAGTGATCACTGTATGAAGTGCGAGATCTGATGGCCTGGAGCACTGTTAACTGAAATTGCATCACACCCTTTATTTAAAGGAAGCCTGCAGTCAGCACCACGTATCTCTGCCTTGCTACCTTCTTTCTTTCCCCTCCCCCCTTTCAGAATGTAATGCTCTGCATTTGATGCAGTAACACAAGCTCCAGAATATGAACAGCAGAGTATGAGGCTGATGACAGCGAAGCCAATTTTCAGGTCACTTTTCTTGACAGAGCTTATCGGCTGTGTTCCATTATCATACATAGGTATCTTATCCTGACCTGCCTTCTCTTCCATAAAGGGAAAGATTGTAAAAGGACACAAGCCACTTGAGGCCAGAGACAACATCTTGTTCATCTTTATATTCTCAACACCCTAGCAACTGAGGGCATACTGGAAGCCTTCAGTGTTTCTGAAAAGAAAAGAAAGATAGTAAAGAGAGTCATTGCTGTAAAAATAATACTCTGAGCTCCTAGTTTGGTAGTGGTCTGTAAAATATCTTGGAGAGCACAGTATACAATTGGGAAGCACTGAGCCAATTTGTGGGATAGAGCATTGCACAGTTCTCTTGAGAACTGTAGCATAAATGACCTTTTATCCTTAGTTTTCTTAGACAATGCAGCATGATAAAATGATATGCCGTGCAACAGAAAAATTCAGTGGAAATCAAATCTGATCTATGCTGAGCATATGTGAAATCAGTTTCTTAATCTGGGTGATAGTCACTGTTAGAAATGTTTGATAATGTCTGAGATGGATCTTCTGGATTTATTGTTGACTTGAAGTTTTGCTTAAAAAGATAACTCCATGCCTTCTTAGTTGTTTCACCATTTTCTACTTAATAATGTAAATGTAAAAGCACTCCAGATTTCATTTTAGAATGCCTTACCTGTGTTCCTCATTAAAACCACAGACACACAAGACTTACTCAACCTTAAATTACCCAACCTAAAATTAATGCTTAGGGGGGAGTTCCACTCCCAGTAAGTAGCTCCAATTGGACTAATCCTCCCTCAAGTAACAATCATTCTGCACAAAGTATTTTTTAAATTTTTGAAAACATTGGAGCATGATCCAAAGCAGGCAGAATACATTGGAGGAGAGTGGACACTTGGAAGAAAAGAAGGGTACTGGGTGATTTTCCCATTTTGGCCTTTTATCCAAGGGCAGGGTCCAGCAGGGCGGTTTCCTATTAGGGAACCTGCAGTCTTACTGACTTGAAGAACCAGAGGCCAGAGTCTGGGACAAACAGCCTCTGGAAAGTAAGGGAGAGAAATCCTGGAAAGGAGAGCCCCAAGTTCTTTGCATGAACTCCCTACAAATTTCTGATTGACAACTGAGCTGCTTAGATGCAGGCCACATTCTAAGCAGCCCAGACTCTCCAAGCAGCCTGGCCATGGCTAAAAGCACAGACTGATGGGACTTTAGGAATGGTGGTGTGTAGAGCTCAGCTGACCCTCTTCCTGTTGAAGAAAATTACATATATATTAATATAAACCAAAGTCCCTGAAAATTTCCCCAAAGGCATACAACAAATAAACATTCATTCAGGAAAATCTATTAATACTAAATCTTAGCAAGAACAGTGAAAGTCTATGGCGTTTGAGCCACAGCCTGATCCTATCCCATTCCCATGCCACAATGTCATGTGACAAGCTCTACTCTGGGCAGGCATAGCCAAGAAAGTAAGAACTCCTTTCCCTCCGGCTACTTGTCTAGGGCTCTGCCCCAGGTGTGACAGGCCAAAAAACCTGGGGCTCCAATTGCCCTGGCCTGCTCATAGTGTGGAGGTTCCACTCTGGGAAGGGTAAACTGCAGCTACCAACCACTCGCACAAACACATATACATATTTTCACTGAACTGTGTAAGTTAACAATTTTTAACTTTACAGTATTTTACTTTACCTCAATAAAAATGTAAAATATTTTTAAATATGTTTGTTACACTTTTATAGTTTCCTGTACTGGCTAGTTATTTTCAAGCTTCTCTTTTTTTCTTTAAACATAGCAAGCCAATTTATTTGATCTTTACTTGATTATTACAATATATGAAAACTCTGGGGGCCGGTCTCTACTGCCTGATGTTTCTGCTGCAGCCCACGCCGGTCCGTTGTTTCTGCGTATGCTAGTGCAACTCTGACTTGTGTTAATCACAGCCTTTAAAGTTACTTGTGGGTGTCTGTTGAGGCTTAGAATGAGGATGTCTTCCTGTGGAGATGACTGCCATTGCCTCTGCCAGCTGCCTGGCCCACCACCAGAATAGAGCAGCAATCTGGGACCCAAGTCATTTCCTGATTACTTTCACCATCCTGGGGGGGTGTATTTAGAACCTGAACATATAGTAGATACCTTATAACTTTTGAATGGATGAGATATTTGTCCAGAGATTTTTTGTTTAAGAAAATAGAGATAAGTTGATAAGACATTCTCTTTTTCATTAAAATGAAAAAACTGCCAACTCTTTTAAATGATATGACTTAAGTAACACTGGAAATGAATCCATAAGACTAAAGGCAAAAGGAATTATACATAATCACTATGTTCTAGTTGATAAAGTTGTTTCCCACGAGTACAGGTTAACAATTCTGAAACTTCTGTACAAGTGTACTAGAACTGAACAATTGAGTAAATAAATGGATGGTGACTGGTGGTAGCCATGTTTCTCACTGTTTGAATTAGAGGTTGCAGATAAGCAAGTGAAGAAGTCTAGAAGGATTAGTATGGTAATGGATTAGAGCTGCAGACATCAGTATGAACTCATGTTTAACCAATTAGAGATACAGATGGTTAAAAAAATATATATATACACGTGTGTGTGCGTGTGTATATGTATATACACATGCGCACACACACACAGTGGTTAACATACACATACATATTTACTTGCTCTGTCAGTTGAGAAGGACTACAAGGAATGACACTCTAGTAGCAATGAGTACACCTACTGGCCAGATCTTGGTTTTTAATACCCTTCTCCAATAAAACAAGCCAAGGCTCTTTAGAGAAATGGCTAATTCTAGAACCTGGGCAAGAAATATACAAAATGAACCTGGAGCATCTTATAGTGCCAGGAAGTTAGGTTATGCCCAAAAGAAAACAAAATGATGGGGTAAGTCAAAGGGAAATAGGAGCCACTGAAAGAGCTTCCAAAGGCAAAAGCTAGAACAATTTGAGCCAAAAAAAAAAAAAAAAAAAAGAAAATTAGATTTTAACTCAAAGTATAAGTATCCGTGAATCATACTAAGTCAGATAAACAAATTAATGGAATTAATGGAATACACAAATCTCCTGTGCAGAATTCCAATAATTTATGTATGTGGCCCACAAGGTACAGCATAACTCCCTACTGCTTAAGTCACTTCCTTCCAAAGAGCACAGTATGAAAAGTGGGAAGAAGAACTTTATAGTGAAGAAACTTGACAGAAACTTCAGCCAGAGGACCCAGGTTAACCTCAAAAGTGATATATCAGGCCAGGCACAGTGGCTCACGCCTGTAATCCTAGCACTCTGGGAGGACAAGGTGGGAGGATTGCTTGAGCTCAGGAATTTGAGACTAGCCTCAGCAAGAGTGAGACCCTGTCTCTACTAAAACTAGAAAAATTAGCTGGGTATCCTGGCGAGCGCCTGTAGTCCCAGCTACTCAGGAGGCTGAGGCAAGAGGATTGCTTGAGCTTAGGAGTTTGAGGTTGCTGTGAGCTACCATGCCACTCTACCCAGGGTGACAAAGCAAAACTGTCTCAAAAAAAAAAAAAGTGATATGTTGTACAGTATGTGTCCTCAAAATAATGTGATGAAATGGCAATTTACCTATGTGGGTTTTCCCCAAAAACCCATAGCCCCAATCTAATCATGAGAAAAACATTAGAAAAATCCCAATTGAGGGATATTCTCCAAAATACCTGACCAGTACTCCTCAAAACGATCAAGGTCATCAAAAACAAGGAAAGTCTGAGAAAATATCACAACCAAAAGGAGTCTAAGGAGAATTGATAACGAAATGTTAATAATGTGGTATCCTGGTAGGGTCCTGGTTCAGAAGAAGGATATTAGGTAAAAACTAAGGAAATCTGAATAAAATATAGACTTCAGTATTTTGACAATGTACCATACTAATGTATGGGAATAGAGAAACTACGTAGGAGGTACATGAAAACTCTGTACTATCACAGCAATTTTTCCATAAATACAAAACTGTTCTAAACTTTATTTTTAAAAAGTCTATTTTAAAAAAATTATATAGCAAGGCAGAATAGATGTAAAAGAAGGCTTAGATAGATACGGTGTTTTTATATTTATGAAAAACATTTGTCCTTCACCATAACTGGTATTCTTTAGTCTCCTAAGCATCTGTTTGTCAAAGAAATAAATACTTTAATTCAAATTATTTATCCAAAGACTACAAAACTTGGATACTTTTACTATAGGAAAAAAAGATGTTTAGCGCTATGATATACTTATTTAACTAGTCTTATTTTTGACTAAACTGAATGCTTGGTTAAGTCTGAAAAGAGTTAACAGCTTCCAATCCAAAGAATCAAATCCAAAGTCCTTACCACTGAGTCTTACATAATCTGGCTCCTGCCTAACTTCTTTGACTTCATTTTAAACTACCCTCATCCCTATTTGCATTTCCTTGAGCCACACCAGGCTTTCTGTTCTAAAAACCTATTAAGCCTTAGGGCTTTCAGATTTTGCCCTTGTCTGTCACATGTTTTGTACTCCTGGGTAGCAAACTACCCCCCACACTTACAATCCCCATCTTACGCACTCACGATTCTGAGAGTCAGCAACGTGGACTGATCTCACCTGGGACATTCATGCAGGTCTGGTCACCTGGCGCTTAGACTGGGGATGCGTGACTAGTGGTCACATGTGTGACAGTGCTAGTTGTCGGCTGAGCCGCCTATTTCCAGGGGGGCAAGCCAGGGCTCTTTCACGTGGCTGCAGCACAGGTCCAAGGGAATAGAAGCATTCACTGGACCAAAGCAAGTTACAAGGCCGGTCCATACACAAGCGGTGGGAAACAGACTCCACTCCTCCTGGGAGGAACAGAACAGAAAATGCAGCCATCTAAAATCGACCACATGTAGGATGCTTTTCCCGAAAGCTTTCCACAGCTGTCCTTTAGTCATTCTCCCTTTAAAATGTAATCTTTTCAGAGGCCTTTCCTAACCACTATATTTAAAGTACCTCTTTACCTTCCTCGTCATTCACCAATTTATGACCCTGTTTTATTTTCTATCACAACAATTACCCATTGTTATTCATTCTTCACTTGTCTGTTTTCTCTATGGGAGCAGAAACTTAATCTACCTTGTTCACTCCCAAGAGCTAGAATAGTAGGCACTGAACAAACAGGCAATTCACATCTTTATTTTTTATTTCACAATAAGGAAGATAACCAAGTTATTGAACAATTGAAAGAATAAAGCACTTCAGTTAGTAAAATGTACTTTAGTAAAAAATAATCTAAATGGAAGTAAGATATTTTTTATTTCTTCTGTCCAGACAAAAAAATGAAGGATCTACTTTTTAAGTTCAAAGTAGAAAGTTACCCGAGCCTTTTCCAAACTAGTTAATTTAGGGCTTCAGTCTCCAAATATAATAACATTAACATACCAGTTTAGAAACTAACTTTTTTTTTTTTTTCAGATCACCCCAAACACAAATAATCTCTCAACTGAATCTCTGGTTTATTTCATTTTGTTAAGAGCTTATTACATGGGAAGGTTCAGGGACTTCTGTTTCCATCCCTCAAAAGCACAGTGGGCAGTCAGCATGCCAGCCTCTGTAGCACCAAACACTCAGAACACCAGACCACTCCAGCCATCCTACCATCACAGCAGGGGCCGCCAAAACGTGGCTGGATTATTTGTATCATGCCTAATCTCAATCAATTCAGGTAGAGAAGGCTGTACTATATAAAGAACACTACTTTCTAATACAGTTTACTCGAATAAAAACAGATCAAGTTATTACAGAGTATTTTTACATTTTATTTTTTTATGAATGACAGACCTACTCGAGATAATTTTATTCAGTTTATTTAAATAAGGATAAGGCTACTTAAAAGACTTTTTACATACAAAAATTTACATTACAAGGTTAAACTTTTCTGTACTGAATTACAAAACCTGCACAAGCATTTAATAAAAGAGCACACTTATAAACATTTTGACCATGTTGTATAGCCTCTAAAAATTACTGAAGTTCAACAGTAGTAAATAGAGGAAGCTCTTACATATATATATGATTTAATCTACTGGCAGTTTTACTTAATGTAAGTTTTTAAAAGGTCACATTGCTATTGAATGAGTCTCTAGATCAGTTTTAGAATCTTCTCTCAAAACTTAAGTCAACCAAAATATTATTTCAAATAATAATCCCAATTCTGAAATATTTTAATACTAGCAAACATAGTATGGCCTCATTGTAGTAGTTAACCAACTTTCCAAAGTGTCTGGTACCTGTCTACATCAATAAGGCTATTTTGGAAAACTCTACAGTCTTTACAGCCATTGAGAAATAATTTAGTGCCCTGATTCTGCAGGGTCTTGAAACTTTCCAGAATTCACAAAGCAGTCTATGATCCCTCATATGTAAGAGGACTGGGGTTCAGCCTATTTTCACCTGTCAGTGAATGAGTAGGGCCAAGTGAAATGACTTGCAAAGCTAAGCCTGAAGCTTAGGATCCACAGAAATGAGGAAGGAGAATGGAAGTACAGGGAAAGGGGAAAAAGGAAAACAGGGAACAATGAGGGAAAGGAAGAAAGAACAAGGACCAGGTGGTAGGAAGAACATGGTAGGAAGTGGTAAAGTGCCTGTAACTGTACCTTACAAAGCCACCCACTGACTCTAATGCCATTCATTTGCTTACCCTCAAAATAAGAAAAGCTGACTTTACTGGAATATAGAATCAAGAGCAACAATATTAACCCATGTTAGTGAGTAAAGGGTACTCTAAAGGGTATTCTAAAGTTGTTCGCCATTCAAATCAAGTTTTTCTAATCTTTCCAGCAAACTAAAACAACACTCCAAAACATAAGACTCCCAGTGCCGCTGCTCCAGATACCCATCATTCAGCATGCTTTATTTATTATGCAGAGAAAGACATGTCAGACAAGCTGTATCCATATACCTTCAGAAGGCACAGCGCTCTAAGGTGGGGAAATTATGTAATACATGGTACATGGTTTAGCACTTCTCCATATTTCAAACTCAAAATAGCTCAATAATATGCTGCTATATGAGCATTGATTCTGAATGTTCATAATATAAACTTCAATTTGAAGCAACAATGTTACACAGTTCAGCTGTTATTACCAACCTACTCTGTAAGTTAAATATACAAATTAAAAATTAATTTCACTGAGTAACTAAAAATAAGTTCCTAATGACTTAAAATTGTCAAATGGCTAACTCTCTCTCAACTAAGAGAGAAATGCAGATGGAAGCAGAGGGGACAACTGAATATAAAATATAATTTGTCATTCTACCCTAAAATCTGCACTTTTTAAATCTCCCTTTACATACATTTACGTACAGGATCAAAGTTGCCCACCAACGATATTACATGTTATCAGCCCTGCAGATAACTATATTTTTAACAATTTACTATAACTAACAATTTATGCAGTGCTTAGTATGTATCAATTCTGTCTTATGCATACAAATTTAGAGTCTGAAATAAAGGCAAAATGGCTGAAAAACTTCAGGGTTAAAGTCTTAGTACAGTACTTACCTGCAAGGCTGAATTAATTTTTTGGAAGGCTATTCAATAGCTGAACTAAAATGCTTGTTTTAACAAATCAAAAGAGGTATAAGACTCCCCTAAAACATACTGAAAAAGGCAAATCCTCATTTGAAGATCGATCATACAAGGAAAAAAGTATAAAGTATCCTTTGCTCTTGGTTAGAGATACATAGCAAAAAAACAGAAACTAGGACTTATGTATATAAGGTAAACTCTACTTTCCCAATGACTTCCATTATACAACTAGAGTGATAATACCACTTGAACAAAAATAAACAAAAAACCTTATTAAATAATCCTATGTGGGACAGCCCTGTGGGCAGCTGTCCACATTACACCTGTAGGGAGCCTCACCTACGCCAGGAGTCCATCTTCCTATGCGTGCACTCTATAGTGACTACTGACTCCAGCAGCTCTTTAACTGCCGACTCTGGATGACACTGATTTTCCCCCTCACTGCTATACTTCCTGAACTCTCCTAAGTTCTAGAATACTACCACCCTCCACCCCATTCTTTAAATTTGCTGCCATCAAGTACCACCTCTAACATGATTACTCAGCCTTAAGATTTTTAAATCAACTTCATTCTGAAAACATTAAGCTCCCAGGAGGGAGTAACAGCCAAACTCACAGAGCGAGATCACAGACTGCTCATGAAATGAGTATGTTGGACTGCTGCATGACAAGAATATTCTGAAGGAGGGATCAGGTACAGGACTGACCAGTCAACTCATAATATATATCAATTCCATTATGATTTCAAGAGAAGGAGCAATAGCAAATGCTGATTTCCCATTTGCTTTTTATGGGAAGAGCAATGTAAGCAATTAATGAATAGCAATTTTATCTGTATATCCTGAATAGTTTCCCAGCATTACTATAAAGATGCTTTTCTTGGTGATCCTTTGAGGATGAATGTGGCAATATTTACTAAAATACTGTGATAAACTGTTATATGCTTCTGCTGGTAAATTAAAAAAAATAGCAAACTAGTAAAATACTGGAGTTTTTAAAAAAAAATCTCAAGACTCTGAAAGTAGCTAAGGAGAGTAATTCCTAAAATTCATCAGATGCTTTATACCAGACTTGCAGCTAATGATTTGACTAGGGTCAACAGAAATGACATATACTAAGCTATTAGTTTAAAAAGAAATTCTTTCCTAATCAGAGCATGACAGGCAAGAATTTTAAAAAAGAAAAGAAGGGAGGAAGGGAGTGAAGGAAAAGAAAGCCTTTAATTTCCTGAACCTATTTTTAAACCTCTTAAGAAAATTCCACCATAATCAGGATCTCTGTAAATACTGTCAAGATATATGAACTTGTTTGAAAAACTACAGTTACAGTTATATTTACATTTTTGGAAACTTTCCTTCATGGCCATGTGACATGTTGTATCTTTCTCTTTGCTTCTGGGGGTTTCAGGTTATTCTGAAAGATATGAACAGAAATCAATTTATACTTACAGAAATGTCAGAGAATAACTAAAATGAACACTTTAAACAACCAAGGTTTACTATTGATATACTAATGAAAGATCACTGCTGCCATCTGGTGGGAATATATTTTAGGAGATTAGATGGGGGAAAAAAGCTTCCCCTGGCTCTGATTTTTCTAGCTCTGTAGTTCTCAAATGTTTGCACATTAGAATAATCCAGAGCACATAAAAACATGCCCAGGCCTGGGCCTTATCCCAAAACCAATTAAACCAGAATTTAAAGAAGGTAGGGGGATGAGGCTCTGACTTTTTTTTGTTTTGGAAGCTCCTCAAGTGATCTTAACAAGCACAGTTGAAAACCACTGACTGCTCCAGATCTGCTTCCTCCTTGCCTAGCCCATCTCCTCCCTAAACTTCACAATCCAAAGTGGGTGGGAAATGTTAACAA
>CAUYSK010083328.1:0-18549 GCA_963575035.1 Avahi laniger | reverse complement strand
AAAATGAAATAGGCATCGAGTTATGAGGATTCACACAAGCACATTTTGTTATTATGATTGTACCTCGTTCTCCTTTCTGACACTTCTTTCTTTGCACTGTACACTTTCTTGTCTCAGTTGTGGGGGGACACAGGTTACCCTTTGCTGAAGGATGCTGTATTATTTCTCGGACCCGTGTTTCAGCCCCTCTTTTGAAGCCACATGTTTTTCCTTTCTTCGTGCATGGACTCCAAGGACTCCATTCACTGGCCTCACAGTGCACTGAAACAGAACACAGAAACAGCCTCAGTTGGCTCACAGTTACTCTCACCATTGCTAAGGAAAGAATGGTTTGCTTCCGTCAGTACTTGCGCAAATTCCGAGCAGAAATTTTACAGATCAAAGTTGTGCAAGATGACTTAAATAGAAAACAAAGAGAATGGGAAAGGTAGGAATGAAATGTTTTCAGTGTTTTAGTACTCATATTATCAGGTAAACTCACTTTTTACACTAGATTTACTTTTCCCTGTAGATTTGATTAACCAAGGCACTAATATAATTACTCAAAATTGATCAATATTTTTATAATTTCTAGAGTATTGCTGCAATTCTTGATTGATCCTGACCAGAACTTGATAGGATAGTTATTATTTATGTAGTAGAGAAGTGATTCTCAGACTTTAGCATGCATCAGAATCACCTGGAGGGTTTGCTGAAACAAAGAATGCTGGGATCTCATTCCCAGAGTTCCAAGTCATTGCCTTTTCTACTTCATGTGCTGTTGGGCACTTAAATATTGTCATTTATTACTGGATATGGTTCAGGCATAGCAGCATCCATTTACAGTGATGTTTGGGTCCATTTCAGCTGATAACTGATTCTAAAATTAATTTGACTGAGTGATTCCTATGATGAACTAATGTACTTTTTCTGAAGCTTCTTTTGTAAATTTGTTTCCTTTTTCTGGATTTTTTTTCCTTTTTCTAGTCTCTTCATTTCAATTTCAGGGTTGTCAGGTCTTATAAAAGATTTTTGCACTTCTAATGAAAAGTAACATCAGAAAGGTGCTATTCTCATATTTATGTCTATAAAACTTAACATATAACTGAAACAGCTTGCAACAGTAGCTCTTTCAGATGCTATAAGAATCTCTTTCCACAAAAACGAGTTTCCAGTAACCGCTCTTGCTGCTTTCTGATTTAACGAATCCTTATTTTAGAGCAGAATATTCTCATCACAACCTCAAGAAAGATACAAAAAATGTTTTGGAAATTTAAATCCATTTGTCATCCATTTTTCACAGGCTTTTTCAGTCACTTTTGAGTACCTGAATGCAACCCAGAGTTAAATGGTAGTGATTAGATAAGTGAATTTCAGTTTCCCTGAAATTAAATGAGCTTTATCAAACCACTTTCAAAATAGTTTTCGTGTTCAGTTATATTATACCACAATAATTTTGGTTAAAGAATAGAGCAACCAAGTCACTTGATAATACTATAATCTCTTCCCAGTTACGGACGTTATCTCCTAGCATCCCATGCTGATATTAACTGTTAAAAACTATCGGATCTTTAGCACATACAAATAGAAACACCACCAAAAAAGCAAATCAGAAAGGACAAGGTTTGTGAGCTGTCACCTTGTCCAGTATTTATTTAATGCCAGAATTAAGAGGGCTAAATTAGAAAAATTATCGTATGTGGGCGTGACCAGAACTTTGGTGCTCTTTCATAATAGCCAAGGTCTAGGCAAATGTACATTTAGACTTCAGAAAAACAGATTTTAAAAATTACAGCAATGATAGGTAATGATTAGTCTAGAGTTAGAGGATAAATTGTTCTAATAACCAAATTCCAAGGACAATCTTAGATAACTCCATTAGAGGAGAGAAAATATTCAAAAGTAATGAGTTTAGATAGTAAAAAACTCCAATGAGACCAGATAGTTAAAAAGCCATGAGAGGCAGAGAATTTTTCTTAGAGAAATACTGTAGAATGAACATAAAATGGTAGCATTCAAATAATATTACCAGAAAAAAATAGAAACTTTGGAAAAAATGCTAAAGATAACAGAAAGGTTGTATTTAGGTCATTTAATGAACTGTGTGGAACTGGGGCATTACTTGGTTAAGAGGTGGGTAAGAAGTACATAAGAAAAAACAGAACTACTCAACTTCTGTGTTCCTTGTATCTTCTGTATTAAGAAAAGTCTTAACACTGGAATTTTTTAGCTATCCACTAAGGAAACACATGTCTGAGAAAAAGTAATAAGTGCCCTGTCCCTGGGAATGGTCATGCTGTAGTTGATCATCAGACTGAGATGCTCTATAAGGGATTCCTGAATTGGGAGTAAAATTGAATTGGATGTCCTACCAGTATTGAGACCTTTCAACACCATTACTCTTTTGCCCTAATTACCGGTGACTAACTACACAGAGAACATAGCAAGGGCACGACTCTTGCTGATCGTGTCTGGAGTGTACCATATTCCCTCTGTTACTACTTGAACAAGTTTGCTTACCCAGAGAAGCAACAGAGATGACAAAATGACAGTGCAGAAAAGGAGCAAATATCTGTAGCACAAAGTAGAAAGAATATGTTCTCTTGTAAAATGGAGTTCAGTGGATGTTTCTGTTTAATTTGACCTGCAAACCAAGGGGAGTCATTATGTTGTGATGTAAGTCTTTCACCCCAGCTCTTTGTCCGGGTAGCATCTGTTTATGATCTTTCCTCTTAGTATAAAATATAGGTAGCAAAGAGAAAGACACATTCTTTAACCTGTTGGGTGAGCAGTGAGGAACTAAAGTCAACGTACTGATTACAGCACCGACAGTAACTCACAAAGTTTCCTTGGGGCTCATCATTTCAGCTCTCTGGATCCTAGTTTTCATATGTCTTAAGGGAATAGGCTTTAATATTCCTCCGTGACAAGGAAGCAAGTCATCATTTTCTCTGAAATTCTGAGACAAGCCAGTAGGCGTGGCAAGCATAGTGCCTGTCGGTCAGGCACCACATGATGAGAAACGTCACTTAAGGAGCAAGCAATAAGAGCTAGCCCTGAACAAAAGTTGCTGATTTGCACTACCCCTGTGTCCTAGGTCGCATGTACCTGTTAAATGAGCCAGATGCAGTCTATGGCCTTTAGACTGCTCACCCCTATTCTAAAAAAATATAAATTGCCAGTAAGCTTTAAAGGCTAATCCAACAGTGCCAAGTATTAAATACTCTCCCTGTAGAAAAGCATTGATAAATTTAAGATAAATAGCCTCCCAAGGACTGAATGCTACACCTTCAACAACTAAAAATATCTAAATATGTGTCCTTTTACCTATGTAGAGAAATCCCACAAACTTTCTGCAACTTATCCTAAATTTCTATCCTTGAATATCCCACAGAAGTGTTTCCTATTTTTTCCACTGTTTGGAACTTATTACCTCTAATCATCAGCCCTCAGGACCTATAAAGAGAGGAACTTCAAGTGCTTTCTCATGTACCTTTTACCCTATTCCTAAGTTGTTTTCTTCTGTGTTTTTATTACTAGTGAAGAAAAGATTTAACCAAAATGAGCCATGAACTGTTTCAGGATTGTTGTTTTCCAGATGCTTCTGAAAATATCTTTAAAATATCATCTATTTATTTCATCCTACCAAAAATTTTGTTTAGAAATAAAATTTCTGTGGTAAACCTGAAGTGGTTAAACCACCACTTTAGAGTTATTACTTCAGCACTTTAGATTCTAATGGATCTGTACTGTGGGGACCCCAGAGGAGTCCTGGAGACTATCTTGGACTGAATCAGGAGGGCATTTGTGTGCATATGCCAACATCACTGCAGCATCAAAGGATCTTGTAGTTCTTGCCCAGGGGATTTTGAGATTTTGTAAGCTGTTTTCCCATTTGGTTTAGCATCTGCTCCCCAAGTGTTCATAAAACTCGTAGCTGTAGTAGCTGCACAACATTTAAAAGAGGGAAAATATAGCCTGACAGTGATCTGTTATTTAGACAAACAACTTGTCTGAGGGACCTCCCCCAGCCCCAGGAAACTCAGCCTGCAATTAATCAGACCCCGGGACTGTCTCATTCTGTCAGTTTGAGTAAGTCCACAATCCTCTCTTTCTTATTTCTGAATACCTGTGGAGGCAGAACATTTCAGCAAAGCGGTGTGAGAGAAAAAAGTGAGACTTTTAACTATAAAAGTACCAGTTCTCTAGGTCTTTGATCCATCAATTGAGTATTAATGGGTTGTATCAAAAGAATACATTTTACCCCTTTGGAAAATAATTTTGGGTACTGGTTGAAATTAGACCTAGGTTTATTATGAAACTCTTGCCCTAATGTGAAAATTTAGTTCAAGACATTATACACACACACACACACACACACACACACACACATATACACATACACACATATATAAACATGCACACATATATGCACATATATACATATATAGTGTATATATCACATATATACATATATAGTATATATATTCACTATAAGTAAGATTTCATTAAATAATAATACAAAATAAATCTTTAATGATCAGGATTGAAACAATTATCAATAGTCCCTAAGAAATTACGGAGCACCCACTGGGTGTTAAATTGTACTGTGGTACACGATAGGCACGGCTATGGAAATACCCTTAAGATTGTATCTTTGTAAAGAAGGATGGAGAGAGCCTCAAAGAGACAGTCCTTCAGGTTCTTTTGAAATGGGACTCTAAGAAGCACCTCCATGGAGACTGGCATTATCATCTGAAGTTTAATCCATTGAAATTCTTAGAGATTCTCCTTACCAATACTGACACACTCCATGGTATGGTTGTTGGCTTCCAACCCTTCTGGGCAATTGTCAAGGCACTTTCCAAGGTGTAAGTAAAATCCATTTTTACACTTTGTGCAGAAATTTTTGTTGAAACAGGTATCACAGTCAGTTTTGCATTCTCAAAGAGAAAAAAGAAAAATGAAATACAATTTATTATCTTCTCTTAACTACCAGTTCCACATGTGTCCAACACAGGCACATGCAACTTTTTTGTCAAACACACACATGGGGTTCAAAATTATTTTGCCAAACTGAATTAAGATTCCTCCACAGTCATTTAGTTGATGTACATTGGTTATGGATTTCAGAATCATTGTACTGGTTGCGTTATAAAAATTTTTGGCAATATATATATAGCCAAGAATGTTTATAAGACCAACTATCTATTTATATTAAGTGATAGTGAACATGTTTCATCAGAACTTTAATAAAATATACTGAGATATTGCTTTTGTGCTGTTCTTGAGGACTATTCACTCATTCAACAAATATTTGAGCGTCCACTATGTGCCTGGAATTATTCTAGGTATTGGTTGACAGCAGCGCACAAGAGAAATAAGACCCAGACTTCACAAAGTTTACATTCTATGAGGGGAAACACAATAAACAATAGTTAACCCTTATATGGTGAATTACTGTAAGCCAGGAGTGCTACAAGTGCTTTACAATATTAAGTTATTTAAACTTTACAACAATTCAATGAGGTAGTCACTATTATGATTTCCATTTTACAGATAAGGAAACTGAGGCTCTAAATGGTTATGTAATTAGTCCAGAGCCACAGAGCACACTGGTTTTTGAAACCAGGCAGTCTGGTTCCACAATGATAAATGCTCTGGAAAATAAAACAAAACAACACAAAAACCCCACAAAAGAACAGCAAAAGGTGGGGAAAAATAACAATAGGAGAAGGTGGGAAAAAGAGACGGAGAATAACTAATAAGGGAAACAGGCTAATTATTTGGGATACAATGGTCATGGAATGCCTCTCTGAGAAGATGACATATGAGCAAAATCTTCAATAAAATGAGGGAGCCAGTCCTGCAAAGGTGTGGGCAAAAAGCTTTCCAAACTGCTAGAAGAGCCAGTGTAGAACAATAATTGCAAGGCTTGAGGCAGGAAGATCTTGTAAGAAGGCCAGGAAGGGTGGTGCAAAATGGTTGATGGGGAGTCGTAGGAGATAAGTGTGGAGAGACTAGGCAGAGCTACATGTGATATTTTTATAGAGGAGTGATACCCCCTAATTTATAGTTTTAAAAGGTCACTTGGTCTATAGTCTGGAGAGTAGACTTTCAGAGTCCAGATGAGAGTGCTTCCAACATTTATTTCTAATTGATAAACAAATGTTTCAGTTCCTATACTTGAATCCTTGAAGCCAAAATAGCTGAAATGAATCTTCAGGTTATTAAATAGCTGAATTTTGTGATGGTAATAGGAACTCAGATGGAATTGAGGATTATAGTAATCCTCTATAAATTCAATGAGTAATGGTCATGTTCTTAGTCTTTGCTTTTACAAATTAAAAAAGAAAACAAAACTTAAGTGATTTTTATCCTGAGTTAGTGGTGAAAATTTTCCCACCCTAAGTGCTAAGTCCAAATATGATGGAATCTAACTATCGCATAAACATTATTATTTGTATAATATCAAATATCAAAAATATATGAGAGGCCATATCAACCTGGAAAAGTCCCCAAGGATGAGATAAAAATATAATTTTGTGTAGGCACTTACTTGTACACTTATTTATATCTGGATATCGAGTTCCATAATATCCACTTGGACATGAAGAGAGACACACTCCAATCTGCTTCATGCCAATTCTTTCCAGAACAAAAAATAGTCTGGGCTTACATGACAAACATCCATTGTAATCTGAACACGTTGCACAGCCTCCTTGGCAGCCTTGACTGACATTAGGATGCACTGGGGAGACAAATGCAGAGAGACAAAAACAAAGGTTAAATCAGAGATACAGAAGTTAAATGACATTTTCTGGGCAGGGCATACATTTTCTGTCATTAGCTTTCAATTTGGTAGTAATGAGTAAATGAGGTAGGGGGATTTTTTCCTATCTTTTTTTGTAATTTTGTATTTCTCTTTAGCACACTTATTGCTGTTGATTTCAAAGTTCTTAAAAGTTGAGCTCAATTTTGTGCTCATTTACACCTTGAAATTAATACATATTAGTGTTGCTTTTCATTCGTATATAACATGATAAGTACATGTCTTTCATTTCTTCAGGAAGTAAAACAACATATGCTGGGACTTAACTTGAGTAACGACACTAAATTGTATAATATCTTTTTCACCTATGGTCTATTAGAGAACACAATTTTACTTTTTGATCCAATGCACATTTATTATGAGACTATATTAGCTATTCAGCAACACCCTTATGCTTTCCTGAAATATTTCTTCTCACAAGAGTTTAATAATTACTAGTTCAAATTGATATAATGGTGAAAATGTGATATTTAACTTAACAGTATTTCCACATGGATCATATGTAATTATCTATGATAATTTATGCACAATATTTTTATCTCTGGGGAGAGAAGGCTTACAGTTTCTGTGCTCTCGTTTTTCACTTACTCAGATGAAATGTGTGTCTGGTGAGGATGGACCCATCTACCTTAAGGATCACTGCTATACGTATTCCAAGGTTTCCAAGAGTCACCAGTGTGTGAGGTAAGAGTGTTCAGTAGCAAGTCTGAGCAAATCTAAATGAACATTTGGGAGACTTATGCTTAATTGAGATCTTTACAATTTTAAATCTTCTTATAACTATTAACTTGTCATCATCATCTATGTGTGAGCTGGAAGAAACTGCTGCCTACAGGGTTCACCCACGTAGCTGGCATTTGGGATGATTTCCACTCTTAATGTATTCTTTATCCAAATACAATACTAATAGCTTTAGCATTCCTTCAGGATGCCAGAACGGAGAAATAATCCTTTAAGAAGAGAAGGTTGATGCACACACAGGAGTCTAAAGGCATTCCAGCATATTTCTGACTTCTTTCGTTGGTAGTGGAAAAGATAAGCTCTGATGGACTTTGTCATTATTAAAATCTGTCTTTACAGTGATGTTAGGTTATTACTAAGTTCTTACCATAAAAACAAATCCCTCCAGGATTAGTTAGAAGGGCGACCCATAAGACCTAATAGCCTTACCGCAAGAGTGCACGGGTTAGCTACAGAAAGGTCATTCGGTTGACCAGCATCCTCTGCCTGTAGGAAACCATCCCTGGATCAGCCACAGGAACCACAAGCAGCTCATTCTCATTCCAAGACATTTTGTAAATAAACTGAGGAAATGTGTGGGGGAAGGGAAATCTGCTTTTCCTGTACATGCTCCTCTGTGGGGTGGGGCAGTCCTATAAAGTGGCACAGGAGGTTTAGACATTATAGGGCCTGGGGGACTTGTAAGTGAAAACTGCTTTCCAAGTAACAGGGTCATTTTTCATGCCAGTAACTTAGCACTGGAGACTTACAGAAAATGTGTACATATTTTAAGGTTGGAAACACCCTTAAAAGGAAAAGGGGCAAGAGAGTGCCATGTGTTCAGAATCTATTAGATCCATTTCAAGAAGCAAGAAATGTAGGTAAAAACCTGTAAAACCTTTTCATAAAGAATTGAAAAATACAGAAAAGAATTTTCTGTAGAATTCCACTTGTCTGGGGAAAAGTGGACCTTAACTTGAAAGAAAATCACTCCAAGCTCAGGACACTAAGTGACTCTGGATTCAATGAAGATGGATCAGATTGGTCCATGCCGATCTACCCCTATCTCTGAAATGTGTCTATGGAAAGGAAACACACAATTGTAATTTTACATATCCCCAAATTTTTGTCAATTATGATATAACTTTATATAGATCAATACTAATATAGACATGTTTATATATTTAGAGCCTCAAAAACTGGTATTTCTTAAGATAAATTTTGTTTAAAAATTAGGTTTTGATATTTGGAAACTTCTCCGAGAGAGCTCTGCATGGGACTCCTGACTGGTAACAGTTTCCACTAAAATTATGAGATGTGCCAAAATACCTTGCTCAAATCTCTTCTTTCTCTAAAACTTTCACTGTTGAAATTCAGCACAGTCAACATTGTGCTACGGTAGTTCCTTTTTTTATATTTTGGCTTTTTTGACAAAGGTTTTTGAAAAATAAATTTTTTAGAAAAATCAAGAAACACCTAGTTCCAACTTACAAGGAAATTTTCTGTTTGTTTTTAAAATAAAAAAAATGCTAAACATCATTAATCATCAGGGAAATGCAAATTAAAACTACAATGAGATACCACCTTACCCCACTCAGAAGGGCCATTTATAAAACATCAAAAAACAATAAATGGTGACACAGATATGGTGAAAAGGGAACACTTGTATACTGTCCATGGGAATGTAAACCAGTACAACCTCTATGAAAAACAGTATGGAGATTCCTTAAAGAAAAAAAGTAGACCTACCATTTCATCCAGCAATCCCTCTATGGGGTATCTACTGAAAGGAAAATAAGTCATTTTATAAAAAAGACACCTGTACCTGAATGTTTATTACAACATGATTCATAATTGCAAATATATGGAAGCAACCTAAGTGCCTGTCAACGGATGAGTAGATAAAGAAAATGTGATGTGTGTATATATATACACACATGCACACCATGGAGTACTAATCAGCCATAAAAAAGAATGAAATAATGTCTTTTGCAGCAACTTGGATGGAATTGGAGACCATTATCCTAAGTGAAGTATCTCAGGAATGGAAAAACAAATACCACATGTTCTCAAACATAAGTGGGAGCTAAACGAAGGATATATATGGTCATAAAAAGCAGTAATGGACATTGGAAACTAAGAAGGAGGGAGGTGGGGAGTGAGGGATAAAAATTTACCTATTGGGTATAATGTACATTATTCTGGTGACAGGTACATGGTACACTGAAAAGCCCTGGCTTCAGCATTATACATTATCCATGTAAAAAAAACAATTTTTCTATTCATTTTTAAACAATAAATTTTGAATACAAGCAATGGATTTTGAATATGAAATGACAGCAAACTTATTTCTTCATGGAGGTTGA
Source organism: Avahi laniger (assembly GCA_963575035.1). Lineage (NCBI taxonomy): Eukaryota > Metazoa > Chordata > Mammalia > Primates > Indriidae > Avahi > Avahi laniger. The sequence continues at coordinate 8,652 of CAUYSK010083328.1, read as the reverse complement.
GATGCTGGTTGTGGGAAGTGAGAGAAATTGAGACTATGAAGCTCAGATTCTATGATTCTAGTTTTTTCTTTCTATGGTTGAGTAGTGTAGTAACTGCTTTCATGCATGCTGTATAAAGATCACTCAAATTATTCAGTCAGTATTACACAACTAGATACAAATTTCCCAAACTTCATTTTAAAGCAAGAGCTTTTACTTTTTATATGGAAACCACAGAAAACTTTGGTCTAGATTGACTGTAACAACCCTTTTAGCCATAAAATCTTGTGATTCTAAGACAGGATTTTACTTTCTCATGCTTCTTTCTTTTTTCCCCATTCTAATACTAACTTCATTTTGCATTTCTGAATCACTTTTTTTCAAACAATATTTCCTGCTATTATTTTATATGAGCAAAGGAGATGGTAGTGGTGGAGAGGTAGGGAGGTTTCATGGAATAGCTAGTGTTTGAACTTAAGTCTTAAAACATGTGTTGGAGTTTATTAGTGGCCTTGTGGGGCTAGAGGAAACACATTTACCCAAATTGAGAAGAAGACTGGCAGAGTTTAATGCAACTGATGCATAAGTTGTGGGTTATGAAGTTATGAGGAGTATCAAGAAGACTGGAAGCATAGGGTAGATCTAGATTATAAAATTCTTTGTGGGATAGGCCAAGGAAATTATTCTGTAGACACGGAGGATTTCAATCCAGTGAGTGGTATATGAGAGCTCACTCAAGTGAGATTCATACTATTAGAAAAGTAATTTCCCTGGCAGTGTGGCAAGCATGGAAACCAGAAGAAAACTAACGCAGTGGACAAGGCATAAGGCTGATGATAACTTACAATATAGGGGAGGTACTATAATGTGGTAAGGAAGGGATGCATGTTCCAGGATGTTTAGGAAGTGGAATCAACCAAACGTGGTGACTATGTAAATGTGGATTGAGGAAGAAAGGATTTGAGAATGTGTGTTCTAGTTTCAGCCAGCGAGCAGAGAGAGGAAGAGCTACCAAGGCAGGGGAGTAAGAGCCTGCATTTGGAGGGTGGGGGAAGGTGCATAAAATAAAATGGACTACAAATATAAATATGGCTTGGAGTCAGGAATTTTGAAGATTTTCTAAAATATCAAGCAAGTGATGCTTAATAGATGGAGCTTACTTTGAAAGGGCTGTTGGAGATGTACATGTGAGATTCTGGTCATAGTTACTTAATCAGAAAAGGCATCTGGAAAGGGGGAGGTGCTGAAAACGACAGAAAAAGGAAACATAATCCAAAATAAAGGACATTTGGTAAGAGAAAAAGTGTATTATCAGCAGACTTTTATAATACTTTGAATTTCTATACCACTTTTGCTTTCAAAGAATACATCTCATAAAAAGCTAAATTACCTGTGATAATTGTTCTATGAATAAGTAGAAGCTATCAAAATCATTTATTTTGAAACCCTGAACTAGGATTCAAAGAAATGCTGTAAATTACTGGATAAATAGTGAGTTTAGAGCAAAGCTGAGAACTTAGATCTTTGATATCTGGCACCTGTCTCTTTCCATATAAATAAACTTCAGATGCGTAACAGGGGACAGATGAGCATGGGAAGATGGACAGAATTCATGGAACTTTAAATTGGGACTTTCTGATCACAAATGTGTCATATACACAGTAAAATTAATATGTCTTTTCTTAAAGTTAAGAAAGAGATAAATGTCTTTTCTTAACTTGTTTATGAAGGTTAAATGTATTAAGAGAGTACATGTTTGTTCATAATTTAAATCTATTTGCAGTGTCTGAACTGACAACAACTCCTGAATAAGGACTTCAGTTTCTCTAGCTATTAAACAAGCCTTCCTACTCTCTCTCTATTTGATAACCTTCAACTTGTGATATATAACTGATGTAATGTTCCTAAGGGACTTATTGTCATGAGTGTTAATTCAACTGTGATAAAACATCCAGAGTTTCAATGCAATCAGAGCTTTCGGTAAATATGCAACCTTTGGCTCCTTATTTTCAGTGTTTATGATGTATCAAACCAAATACATACTGGACACTAAATCTGTTTCCATAACAATTTAAGTGCAAGCTTCAAGGATTTGCCTTACTTTAATCTCCTTCTATAAAACTCAATTACTAATGTACTAACGTCTATTGTAAATTGCTATATGAAAGAAATACATTATCACATGTTGCCAGTTACCTCTGATGATCATTTATTTGAGGCTAGAGAATTTCCAAAACTACAAAATTTAATAGACTTTAGATTAATATTAAATAAAACAGGTTTGATTGATATCAAAGATGTGCAAAATACATGAAAGTAACTTATTGATTTTATAATTTAATTAAAAATTAATAGATTCAAATTTGATAAAAGTTATTTTTAACTGAAAAACGTGATACAGAATCCCCCTACAGCACTTTTGTCTTCACAGCATTCACTGCTTGCTCTTCTGTACACAGCGGCCTTAAGAGACAGGATATAGAGAAGAAACCGAAGAAATTCCATAATCGAAGTTATTTTTACGTCTATTCTTTCCTCCATGCCTTCTCTTTTTACAAGTATGTTCACATTGATCGTATGTTTTTTGAGGGGAGGGATATGGTTGGTTTGATAATTTCTTGATAACTTTCTTGATAATTCCCAGCTTCTACACAGGATGGCTATTTATTGAATAGGTTCTCAATAAACTGTTCTTGATTACTGACTGAATAAAGGCAATAAATACAAAAGATAAGCTATTTATCTGTGTTTTTTGAAAACAATAACGATGTTAAAGCAGTAAATATTTAATATAAAGTATCTATAACAATTGATTTTAAGTTGGCTATGCCTATGAATATCTGGTAAAAGAATCAAGTTCCAACTTATATACATTTTGAATGCGTAATTACACAACAAATGATTCAGAATAAAATAATAAAAGCTTTTTTTTAGGTTTCATTTACTTCAAATATCTGTTCACCTAGAGAAAATGTAGGGGTTTTTTTTCTTGCCTAAGTTAGGACAACACATTTCTACCATATCTTGGGACTTGATTGTTACAGAGTTATATTTATGTTTAGAATAATATTACAGTCGCTGAAAATTAAGAGATATTTTGTGGTTCCTCTGGAATACTTGGCAATGTTCACTTTAAGAAAAATATAATGTTAAAAATTTGAATTACTTGGCAGTCTCTTTCAAACTCTGTTGGGTCGATCCAAGAAAATATTGCAAGTCTATGTTTCTTATTTGTTCATTAGTTAAAGCTTCCAAAGCAGAACTGACAATGGCTATGTCTTCACAACCATTCAGGCAATCTGGAGGAGTTAGGTATAGACAGCAAAATATGTACAAAGGCCTTTTTTTCCCTACTGAGCCTGTTCTTCTGCTGTATGGACAAAAGCTTTTCTGAATAAATATAATTGCTTATTGTAATATAACACCTTTTTATATTCTCAAACTATGGTATCTGGATGAACAGAGGTCTACTCATAGTCCTCCATTATTATTTTTGATTAATAATTTGTTCTAAGAGCCACATGTTTGTATGTATGAATATATATACATATAGATCTTGCTATTTTTGACATACTGTTTATTACCTGATGGTTTTAATGTTTTCATATACCAATGTTTTAATTATTAAATGAATTGAAATTCAGCTATGGTATTTAAATATTCATATGTATATGTGTGTTCCATATGTATGTATATATGTATGTATATACATATATAGACACGTTGCACACATATTCCTCCACACTTATTCTATTTGGTCTTTTACCAAAGGCATAAGCACAGACATTAATTGAACTCTAACAGCTAGTGTAACAGTCTGTTGTATCTTTTGTCCCACTGAATTAACCTCTAATCTGAAAGCTTGTGCCTACACCAATGGGTTCACAGAATTCTTAATGGTCTCAGAGAGGAATGTATTCACCAGTCGTTGAATACAGCCCAGTTGGTGCTCCACTATTATTATTATGTGGGGAAACATACTGTTTTTAATGGAAATGGTTTCTTTTAGAATTTGGAAAGTCTTTCTTTTTCTTTTACTGAATAATAATTTCCTGCAGGGAGTCTAATATTTATATTCTATAAATACTTTAAAATAAAACCACAGCAATAGGACAAACCTAACATTAAACAGCAATTAGCTAGACTTTCCACTAAAATCAAGTCAGCTCAATATATTAAGAAAATGGCCAGCAAATGATAGCAGCTGTAGAATTCCGGAAATCTAAGATATGACAAATGTTTGGTAGCTGGATGCCAATTTGGTGGCCCGGTGCTATGCTGTGTCTGACCACATGTTACAGAATCAGGACTAGAAAATGAAAAATAGATGAAAATAGGCTTCATTCTACATGGCTTCTGTCTCCAACCCTTGGGCCACAGACCAGTCCCGGTCCGTGGCCTGTTAGGAACTGGGAGCACAGCAGGAGGTGAGTGGCAGGTGAGCCAGCAAAGCTTCATCTGTATTGATAGCTGCTCCCCGTCCTCGCATCATTGCATACGCTTGGCCTCCTGTCAGATCAGCGGTAGCATTAGATTCTCATAGGAACATGAACCCTATTATAAACTGTGCATACAAGGGATCTAGGTTGCACGCTCCTTGTGAGAATCTAATGCCTGATGATCTGAGGTGGAGCTGAGGCGGTGATGCTAGTGCTGGGGAGCAGCTGCAAATACAGATTATCACTAACAGAGAGGTTTGACTGCACAATAAATGTAATACGCTCGAATCATCCCCAAACCACCTCGCTCCTGGTCTGTGGAAAAACTGTCTTCCATGAAACCAGTTCCTGGTGCAAAAAAGGTTGGGGACTGCTGGTATATGGATACACTGTGGAGACTATGAGTAAGGTTTTCAACAAAACTTTCCGAGAGCTCACAATGTGCCCAACACTACATATAATGCAGAAAATGCAGGGCTGAACAAGACGTCCAGTTCCTGATGTCATGATATTAATCAGTTAATAAGCAGATAAACAAAGACTTAAGTGATTAAAGATGGTGACGAAGCGCTGTGGAGGAAATAAACAGGTGGATAAGGCAGAGAATAATGCTGGGGAGATCCTAAAAGATCTAAAATACAGTGGTCAGGAGAAACCCTTTAAGGTTACTCTTTAGCTGAAGCCTGGAGAATGAAGAGGAGTCAGTCATGAAAACACAAGCAAGAGTATTTTAGGGGAGTTGAAGGCTGTGGGGAAGAACCAGGCACGCGGAGCAGCACGACAGGAACCAATGAGGCTACGGAGGCGAGAGTGACGGGCAATGATTAGAAAAGGGGGTCGGAGACAGATCTTTGTGGGCCGAAATAAAGAGCCTAAGTACATTTAGATTCACATTTTTAGTATCAGAAGGGAAGGAAACAACACATTTTGCCTGATAGTTATTCATTTTAATTTTTGTTAACTTTATGGGCCTTGGAGCAGAACCAGCATCTTGTATTCCATGAAAATATGTTTTCTTATTAACTTTTATATTAGAGAAGAATGTTCTAACTAACAACAAACTTAGGAATTTACATCGAGATTCCACTCTTTGAAGAAACTGTGCATCAATCTATGTGTTCTTTGCTCTTGGGAACATTTCCCTTCTCCTCTGTTCCTCCCCATCTCCCTCTAGCAGTAATTTTAGTTTCCTTCCAGGTTTTAAGTTTTCATTCTCTTTTGCTGGAGTGTGTGTGTGTAGGGGATGAGGAAGAAGAAATAGGAAAGTTATGAAATATATAAAAGGTCATAAGAACAAAGAAAGAATAAAAAATAAAAAAATTAGTGTTGCATATAATCTTTTCTTGTATTTTTCTAAATTCCTGCCATTAGCAATGCATATTGCAGCAGTCTAAATAATTTAGAACAACAAAATTGTTGTTTTCACTTCTAATATAACCTTTCTTTTAGAATCTCGGTATTATGTTCTTTTATTCATTAAATGAATTAATAATCTATGGGCTAATTTTCAAGCTGATTGTTCCAAAGTAGTGAAAACCGTATTCATGTTCCTGTGATTGAACAGCTAGCTATAGTTGATATTGCTGCTGAAACTGTAACAAAAGCATTTGTAGAATCAAAAATAGTTTTTTTTCTCTCTAATCACAAGTAGAAAATCTACCATAAAGCTAACGCACTCTGCTATGGGTGTAAACGTAAGGTACTGAATCAGCATCTCCAGCTGTCGCTAAGTGAGAGAAAGCTTCCTTTTCTCCACGTGGCCATGTTCCCAAGTGGAGGTGAATAGAGGACAAGAGAGGCTGGATAGGGGTAACTGAGACCCAGATTCTGTAGAGAGCCAGGACCTGTTGATGAGTTAGTGGGTGGTAATAACAGAGTTTTTCATGAGACAGATCCAACTGTGTTCATCCAACAGTGGGAATCATTATGTGCTCTGGTCTGGCTGAGAGAGGCATTCCTCTTTTTTTTTTTTTTTTTGAAAAAAGGGAGAAATAATTAGAAATCAACATAAACAGAAAATGTGATAGTTTAATGGTAATGAATCTGCATGGGTGTGAGTCCATAACTACTAACTTCACATTCTTGAATGAAACAAACTTCAGTCTGTGCTAAAAACAAACTCTACTTTGTTATATTATGAATAAACTTGGATCTTCTTGCCACATAGCATGCTAAAGTAGCGTATCTGATGGCTGAAGCCTTAGCATAAGCAAACAGCAGGCGAGGGACTTGTGGTATTTTAACAGGCACTAGAAGGTGTGCAAATAGTGGGTATATCATTAAAAAAATCCAGCTTTATGTGTCATATCTAAAGTCCTCAGCAAAAATAATAAATGAATTTTTCTCCTAAATTTACAAAATTGCTGACAGAAGAGGAATACACACGCACCTTTGTGAATATGATGCATTTTTTTGCTTAGTGCAGGGCTCCCCGAATTGCCACCTCATTTGGAAGTGGGCCCCGCACACTTCCCAGAGGAGCACAGGGACAGGGTGATGAAGTACTGGCTCTGGACTCATACAGAGTCTGGTTTTGAATCTCAGTCCTGACATTTTCTAGATGAATTACCAACATTTATCTTTTTTTCCCAGCTATTTTTTAAAAATTAAATTATCCAACATCCAGAGACTTGTACTAGTTAGCGATCATACAAAGAAGAATAAAATCAATTATCTGTGTACAGGAGTTCACACACAGTCTGATTATTTCTTTAGACAAAGTTTGCTTAATTTCTTTGAGCCTAGGCTTCTCTGTCTGTAACTTGGGAATATCTACTTGATATATTATACTGAGAAGATGAAGTAAGATACTATTTAAAATACCTAGCACTCTTACAGGCAATCATTAAAAAAATCAATGGGTGTAAGACAGTTTGTTTTACTCAAGAGACACTAACTCCATCCTGTGTTGTCTCCATCTGGATTTGAGGCAACCGGCAGCTGTAAGCAAAAATAACTCTCAAAAACTTCTATGCAAGGAGGCTAAAAAGAGGGCAGATGCAGATGCTTCTTTCTAATACAGGAGATGCGGGGACTCCTATATTAGAAGCCAGGGACTCACTAACAGTCACAGAGAGTGGCTACTTTTTAAGGACTGCAGACACAGACTTTAATGGGTATTGCTGGTAGTCTCACACAACATTCTGGGCTGGAAGTTCTCTGGGTCTCTAGCAACTCACTGAAGACAAGCACTTACTTAAATAGACTGAAAGAGGTAAGATATGCCATAGAAATGATATCAGTATGGTGCAGAGAACCCAAAGGTCTATACCTGTGGTACCAAAACTCTACCATGTGTAAAAATCAACCTGGATTACTTGTTAAAAATACAGATGCACAGGTTCTAATCCCAAAGATTTGATTTGGGAGTGAAGATGGTGGACTTAGGTAGCTGCATTTATAAGACACACCCCAGGTAAATCTAACACAGGTGATATAAATACTATACTTTCAGTATCACACCATTACAAATTCACAAGTAAGTATTTATTCAGTGATTACTGGAAGCAATCTTCTGAGTACTGACTGTATAGAGAGACAAAACATGGTCTTTGACTCAAGAAGCTTACAATACAGTTAATAAAATGATCTTTTTATATTCTAAAAGCTATAAATATATAGACTAGGAATTTAATGCAACAAGTTAAAAGGCAGGAACAACTAATGATGATTGAGGTATTCAAAGACTAGAGCAGTTAAAAATAGTAATGAGGGTTGAAGGAAAAGAATAACTTAGATAAATGAAAAGGGAAAAAGAGGGAAATGTTATGAACAGAATTCTTTATATAGGAATACATAAAAAATATTTGAGAGGGTGGTGGTTATAACTGTGGAATTTAAAAGGATCTTAAAGCTCTTCCATCTATTTTTTTTTTTTTTTGAAACACAATCTCACTCTGTTGCCCTGGCTAGAGTGAGTGCCGTGGCGTCAGCCTAGCTCATAGCAACCTCACACTCCTGGGCTCAAGCAATCCTACTGCCTCAGCCTCCCGAGTAGCTAGGACTACATGCATGCGCCACCATGCCCAGCTAATTTTTTCTATATATTTTTAGTTGTCCAGATAATTTCTTTCTATTTTTTTTAGTAGAGACAGGGTCTCGCTCTTGCTCAGGCTGGTCTCGAACTCCTGAGCTCAAACAATCTGTCCGCCTCGGCCTCCCAGAGTGCTAAGATTACAGGCGTGAGCCACCGCTCCTGGCCAAGCTCTTCCATCTTTAAATGGTCAGATGAGAA
>CAUYSK010083325.1:0-24424 GCA_963575035.1 Avahi laniger | reverse complement strand
GCTAATTTTTTCTATTTTTAGTAGAGATGGGGTCACTCTTGCTCAGGCTAGTCTCGAACTCTTGACCTCAAGCAATCCTCCTGCCTTAGCCTCCCAAAGTGCCAGGATTACAGGCGTGAGCCACCGAGCCTGACCAACTTTTCTCTCTTAGTGACACCTAAAATATTTGAGCATCTTACAATCATCAGCACAATAGATTTGACAGACACTAAGTCACATCAGGTAACTTCTCTACTCAAAACCCCTATTGATTTCTCATTTCATGTAGCATAAGAGCCAGAGTCTCACTTTGGGAGGCCAAGGTGGGTGGATCAAAAAACCAGCCTGGGCAACATAGCAAGACTCTCTACAAACAGTAAAACATAGCCAGGCATGGTGATGTGTGCCTGTAGTCCCAGCTACTTGGGAGGTTGAGGCAGGAGGATCACTTGAGCCCAGGAGTTCGATCACACCACTGCACTCCAGCCTGGGTGGCACAGTGGGACCCCATCTTTAAAAAAAAAAACAAAAACAAAGCCAGCATCCTCCTCTGCCCTGCAAGGCCCATCACGGCAGGACCTGGCAGCCCCGGACTCAGTCTGCCCATTCCCACCCTGGCTCGGCCTCCAGCCTCGCCGGCCCCCTGCATCCCTCTGACTCCCTGGGCACACTGCGGCCTCGCCGTCCTGCTCCAGATCCTTGCTCCGTGTCCTTTCACCACAAGGCCTACCCTGACCTCGCTTTTCATAGCCGCAGTGCCTCCCTCATCCTCAGCGCCCTGGTGTTGCCTCAGGTGCTGACTGCAGAGCCCACCTGTTCCTGGAGGGCACCGCCAAACCTCAGCATGTACCAGGCCAGCGACCATCCGTGCCCTGCCCTTAGTCCTTGTACAATATGTGAGTTTGAAACAAAGTGTGCACCTTATCCAAGGCTACAAAATGACCTGCAACCAATGGCCAGCGTGAGCACGTTGACCCTGGAAGCCACTTGCTGCTGCTGGATTTAAGTGTCTCTGAGCCTGTGCTGGACCGTGCGGAAGAGGCTCATGTGGCAGTGACGGGGGCCATGTGCCCAATGACCCTGGTCTTCCTGATCTGCATTGAATCCTGTTGCCAGTTTTATCTGCACTCCCAAAACACACAGTGAAGAGCCCCAAACCATTCAGTGACATTAATTCACCTTTGAAAGAATCAAGACTGTGTAGAATTTTCTAGAATGTTCTGGTTTCCCAGGCACTTTGATAGATTATGGAGTAAGAGGCTGACTTTACCCAAATGGCCAGGTGACAGTGTGGTTTTGTGAAATTGTGTGTATGTGTGACGCATCACAATGCCCGGGAGGGCTCAGTCCAGGCCGCGTCCTTCCCTCCCGGCCGCAGTTCTCTCGTGGTCTGCGTGCAGCGGCGTCACCTCCAGGCGGATGGAGGCATAGCCTTTCCACGCAAGCTCAGGAAGAGGGAGGGCTCCCACCTGGTGATGGGAGCGTCAGGAACGGGGTGCAGCTGGGAGACAGTTGAGCTTTGGAGGCAGACGGACCTAGATTTCAGTCCCTGCTCTACTATTTATTGGCTGTGCAGCCCTGGACCTAATAGGATTGTCAGAGATAAAGCCTCGCTGAAGATGAGCTAACATCCAAAATCACAAAACACACAGGGCACAGTCCAGCGTAAGAGTCTGCACACACAGCCAGCGCATGTCCAGACCACAGCAAGCTCCAAGGAATTCAGATGAAGGCATTATTAGCAAGTGCTTATAAAGTAAGCTTTTTAAAACAATTGAAAAAGAACAAATAGCCCCCAAAACAAGACATTATGAAAAAAGACAATACAGATGAAAAAACATATACTTTTATGAATGAAAATTCTAGGCATGCAAACAGCAATTTAATGGATGAGTTATATAGCAGATTGAATATGGCTAAGAAAACTGTGTAAACTAGAATATAAATGTGAGAAATTGGTCCCAGAAGGCAGATCAGAGATCGAAAGACATGGAAGATGGGAAAGAAGGTTAGAGACATGCAGAGTGAGAAGTCCTGTAGAAATAGAATGTGTCCGTAATTCTGCGGAAATAGAATATGTCATTTTCAAGACAGGAAAGGAGAACAGAGGGAGTGAGAATAAAGGAAATAAATAATCCTGCGAGAAGGAGCATTGACGACTCAAACAGCAAAGACTTCAGAAACAGGACGGAACCGAAGCCGCGGAGCAGCTCCGGCACTGCTCAGAGAACACCGGAATCGCACCCCCGCTGTTCTGGGGGCACAGGCGTGTCCGGTTATTCCCACAAAGCATGTGTGCGACTCGAAAAATGAAGAGCGACCGTGGGGCAGAGAACGGGGCAGCCCCCATCCGGGAGGGGCCCGGTGTCCTCCTGCTGAGCAGCGCCGCAGAATGTCGACATCGGATAGGGCCACTCCGTGACCAACCGTGGCAGAGGGAGACAAAAGCGAGACCACTGCGCAACCACGTCTCAACACAGACCAGACGTGAACGCTGCCCGAGCCCCCAGGTGACCAGATGCCCCGTCCTAGCTGAGACGAGTGAGGTGGCTTTAGCTGCCCCGAAACGCCCCTCCCTCCAGATAAGACCCACCGAGGTGCCGGGCAGGACCCGCCCCCCGTCAGCACCGCCCAGAGCCCAGTGGCTTTCTGTAGCCTCCCCTCCCACGGCCACCCCCGACCATCAGGCCTCTAACACCCTCACCCAGACGCCGGGTTCCCCGGGGTGCCCGTCCGCCGCCTGCTGGGCACAGGCGCACTCCCGGTGATGTGTGGACTGCACCGGCAGAGTGGAGTGAGCAGAAGATGCAGCTTCCAAGGCAGAGAAGAAAATACGCAATAAAGAACGATCAATCCAAAGAGCACAGGAAGCAGGGGCGACGCAGACGTAAGTCCAAGCACACCGCTCGTCACAGCGAGCAGCAGCAAATTCTCTTAGATTGCGGGAAAAGAATCTAAATATGCGATGTTACAAGAGACTCAGCCAAGTCATCGTGGCACCGAAGGTGAGACAGCCAAGGAGAGGAAAGAGACATACCGGGCAACACTGACCAGAAGAAAGGTGCTGAGCAGGCAGAAAGCACCCTGCAGGGGCGGAGCGGGCCATTCCCTGGTGCGAAGGGCACACCGCCTCAGAGGATACAACAATTCAGCCTCGAAATGCATAAAGCAAACTTTGATGAGATTGAAAAGAAAGACGGACAAATGGAAATCAGAATCCCATCTCACAGAAAGTCAGGTAAGCCAATCAGGCCGTAAGTCGGGCCATGAGAACAAGGTCTGCGCCACACCGCAAGGTCGAGCGGACGCTCCTCCATAGAATTCTGTGGTCGTGTGCGGGGAGCACAAGCGTCTCTGCTGAAAAGCCAAAGAACGAGCCGAGAGACAAACCGTCGCAGTAAGATTGCTCTGCAAGGTCGCCACGTGCAAAGTCAATATCCAAACCAGCAGATTTCCTCCCGACCAGCAACGCCCTTGGCGACACAAAGAACATCTGCAGAATAAAAGCCACAGGATGCCTGAAAGTAAGTCTGACCAACATGTAAAAGAGCTCAACGGAAAAGTTCAGAAAATGCTTTTGAAGACATAAAATGCCGTGTTCTTGGGTAGGAAACTCAGTTTTGCAAAGATGGCGGTCCTCTCCAAATTAATCTATAAAATCAACCCAATGACAAGAAATTTTTTTAAAAGAAAATTTATTTCCTAAACTTGACCGACTTATCCTAAAAGTCACAAGAAAAGAGAAACACCCAAGCATAGTCTTACGGGGTTGAACAAGAGAATGAGGAAGGACTTGCCCCGCAGCTATGATGTTTGTTGCTATAACTCAGCAGTCAAAGCGGTGTGCAGAAGCAAACAGACCAACAGAACAAAATAGCCTGGAACTAGCTGTGTGAGTATATATTAATCACGTAAGACAAAGTGGCATTATAGGAAAGTCAGGAAAAAATAAATTATTTAATAAACGCTGCGGGACAATTAGTTATCCATTGATCTGGAGAAAATTAGATCTCTTCCTCGCTCCACGGAAAATAAATCTTAGATACTTTAAGACCTAAATGCGAACGTTAATAGGAAAAAATTTAAATTTTTAAAGAAAACATGGGAGAAAGTCTTAGTGACATCAGGAGACAAGGGGATTTGTTAAACAAGAAACAAAAGGCACAGCCCAGCACAGCGAGGCTGACGAAATGAACTCCAGCTGAGTGACCACGTGCATGCTCTGTGCTCTGTCCCGGGCTTTAGGTGTGGATGGAGGAGTGTGCTCTGTCCGCTGTGCTGCGGACACACCTGCAGGAAGACCACGAGAGCACCGTGCGCGGAGTCCTGGGCCGACTTGGCGGCCTCACTGAGGAGTGAGTACAGCTTTCCGAGGGGTGGGGCTGGGAGTCCCCGTGATAGTCCGTGCTCCTCAGCGCCCCATCTGTCGGGTGGACGCTCTGACTGCCCCAGCCTGCCTGCCTGTGGTGTAACTGGCTTCACATTTCTCAGCCTCACTTTCCTCATCTGTAAAGTGGGGCTAAGGATACCTACTTCATAGGAGCTTTTTTGAACAGCTTTTTTGAGATATAATTTACATATATTATTTTGAGTATAATTCAATGATTTTTAGTGAATTTACAGAGTTTTGCACCCATCACCACAATCCAAATTCAGAACATTCCTATCGCTCCAGAAAGGCGATAGGCCTTTTGCAGTCACTCCCATTTATTGATCCATTTTTATATTCATTTTTATACTTTTTCTGTAACTATTAGTGCAATATGGTCTTCTCCGTTTGCTGAAAAATATTTCTTTTTTCCTTATTTCATATGAGAAAATTATTTTGATATAGCCGTAGTTGTTGAGGCTTTGCGAGGAGGCTGCTTTGGGTATGCCGCCCGGCAGCCGGCACGCAGCTGTGGCACTGACTCACACGGGGGCGGACCGAGAGGACCACGAGTAGGGCCAGACCAGGGGGACCTGATGAGCCGCGCTGAGGGCGGCAGGGGGCGGCCGGGGGATTTGTCTAGCTCGAAAACCTGTGTCTTTAAATCGTATGAGAATTTAGTCCATTTATGTTTAACGTAAGTCCTGATGCTGATGTATTTGGGTTGTCATACCAGTTTATGAGAATTCTCAGCCATTTTCTCTGCAAACCTTCCTCTGCCCTCTCTCCCTGCCTCTTCCCGGGCTGCGGTTCCACGGTCCGTCAGCCTCCCGGTGCTGCGTGTCTCTGACCTGCCGGCCGCGCTCTTCGTCCTGCTCTCTGCGGTCAGGCTGGCTGACCCGCCGTCTCCCACTCACTCGTCAGCTATGTTTTACGGGCTGCCGAGCCCACCTACTGAGTTGTTAATGCCAGTTCTAGAATGTTCGTTTGATTCTCATAGTTTCCAGTTATCTGCTTTATCTTATTTAATTTCTTGTGCATATTAATCGTAATTATTGTAAAGTTTATGTCTGATTATTCTATTATCTGATATCTTGCAGGTGTGTTTCTATTGTCTCTTTTTATTTTTGGTAATTCTTACCTGTTTACATGTCTGGTTATTTTTATTGAATGATGAACCCTGTGCATGAAAAATTGTAGAGATGATTTATGACTTCAGATGGTGTGATCTTCCTCCGGGGAGGGTTCATCCTCTTTCTAACAGCAGTTGCGGGTAGTGGTAGATTAACTGTACCCGTTTGGGGATTTAGCTGACACAGAACTAGGACTTTGTGAGAGATGAGTCCTTATTCCAAGGGTAAAGGCCCCAGTGGGAAGCCGGGCGTGTTGGCCAGGCCTCTCCTGCTTGGTAGACGGGCACCAGCCCTCTGGTCTGCCTTTCCACCTCTCGGCCAATCCCTGGAGCTGTACAACGCTGGGCCTTAGGCAGATCACTTAGACAGGAACTCAAAAATAGCTCAAGATTTCCATTTGAAATGTGTTGATTTGAGAGTTATGTAAGAAACTCAAGTGGCCATGTGGCAGAGGCAGCTGGGCAGGGTGGGACAGAGATTTAAAGTTAACGGGCCGGGCGCGGTGGCTCACGCCTGTAATCCTAGCACTCTGGGAGGCTGAGGCATGTGAATGGCTCAAGGTCAGGAGTTCGAGACCAGCCTGAGCAAGAGTGAGACCTCTGTCTCTACTAAAAAAAAAAAAATCGAAAGAAATGATCTGGACAACTAAAAAAATATATATATATAAAAAATAAGCCGGGCGTGGTGGCGCATGCCTGTAGTCCCAGCTACTCGGGAGGCTGAGGCAGGAGGATGGCTTGAGCCCAGGAGTTTGAGGTTGCTGTGAGCTAGGCTGACGCCAAGGCACTCTAGCCCGGGCAACACAGCGAGACTCTGTCTCAAAAAAAAAAAAAAAAAAAAAAGCTTGTGCGACTGTGACCATTATCTAGCTCCACAATATTTTCTTACCCCGGAAGGGAAACCCATACCCATTAGCAGTTACTCTTCATTTCCCTCTCTTCCCAGCTCCTGGCAACCACTAGTCTGCATTCTGTCTCTTTATGGGTATTTCATATAAACGGAAACATGTGCCATGTGGCCCTTTATGTCTGGCTTTTTGACTTAGCATACTGATTTCAAGCTTTCAGATTTTGTGTTCTGTAATACTCATGATGTGTTGATGTGTATATGTATGTGTGTATGTCTATATATATATATATACACACACACACACACACATATATTTGTTGTTGTTGTTTTAAGAGACAGGGTCTCACTCTGTCATCCAGGCTGGAGTGCAGTGGTGCCATCATAGCTCACTGCAGCCTCGAACCATCCTAGGCTCAAACCATCCTCCCACCTTGGCCTCCCAAAATGCCGGGATTATAGGTATGAGCCATTGTGTCCTGACTCATAGCATATTTTTGGCATTGAATAGCAGCAAAGGACTAAGCCAAATACATTAATCATTAGGGTTGAGAGTTTCTCTGCTATTGGGAGGGAAGAAGAAGTGGTCCTCCAAGGTAACAATGTACGGGAAATGCTCTGCACCCCCGGGCCACTTGACCTAAGGAGAAGCTCTCTCCTGTCCTAGGCTCTGGGCTGAGGCCCAGCCAAAGCTCCACTGCTCAGCCTGGTGAGGAATATCCCATGATGGGCCAGGAGTCCATCATCTGGGCTTACCTGGCTTTTTCTTTGCTTAGTCTTTGTTTGCACATGAAGACAACGTGGCAAGCTATTGGATGAAGCCAAGTAACAGGGTGAGACTTCAGGTGGGATCCAGCTTACACTTTGGATATTTTATGGTCCATGTCACCAGACTATATGGAAAGAGGCTGCAGGGACGTTTTCCTGTCCATGCCTGGAGGGAGCCATTGCTTACTTAACTTCTCTTGCAAACAGAAGTTAACGTGATTGTGGAGTTCATGCCCTCCAGTGGATCTGCCCAGGCCCTGCTCTTGGGGCACCTCTTTCAGATTCTTAGATTGAGGAGGAAGTTCTTCATGAACAGTTCAGATAAGAGCGCAGAAGGAAGTGTTTGCTGCAACACGCCCAGAATTCTCTCCTATCAGACTCCTAAAAATGTCAAAGAAAAGAAATTGTGTGCCTAATACTGACAAATCTAAATTATGATTTGATGCCAGACACTAATATAAATCCTTTTCCCAGTGACAGCTCAACACTTAGAAAATTTACTTCATCATTTCCTTTCCCAGTTAATGTCAAGTTGAAAATTGATGCTTGATACATTTGCTAGTAGGACATTTTACGCCTTTTCCTTAGAGAATTTCATTTTCTTTTTTCAATCCTCTGAGTTATGCATGATATGGGATGCAAAAAAAATACAAACAGACAAGCTAAAATGTCATTACTTTTCTTCTTCCCAACCTTTAAGACAAAGACGAAGGGCCACGAGTTCAAAAATATTTATCTTATAAATATTGCATAGAAAATCATAAGTTGAGATAAATGTTAGAGAAGCCACTGAGAACATATGACCACAGCCAATTTATGAGGCATCTTAAAATAAAGAAGCTCTCTGTGGTACTAAGATTGCTGTGAAATTTTACATTAGTTTTCTTTTCAAATATGGCAGGAATCTAAGACATGAATTCTTAATGGACCCCTTGAAAATAATTGTGACGATTTTTGCATGTAGATTTATGTGCATCTTTCCAGGATGAAGAGCATAACCTTTTCTTTTTTATTTTATAATCTTAAAGGGGTTGTTGCCCCAAGGATGAGAAGAACCTTTGCTCTTAGAGATGGTTGGACTACGGTGATTTTTTTTTTTAAAGCTCTCTTCCAATTTTGAGATTCTATGAAATCAGTCTTATATGAAGCAACAATATTTCCTTAGCTGATAGGTTGTCTCTGGCAGAGATTGGCTATATAATATGGTCAATATATATACTGACTACTGTTCATTATTTCCCCCCGAAAATTGCCTATGAATCACTATCACACCTTTGGCTATTAATATCTGCTAATAGGATACAGCCTTAGTTATTTTGAAATCTCCCCATAACTGCCACTATTTAAACAACTATGTTTATTCCTAATTTTAAGTTTTTATTGAATAATATTACCAGTAAATCAATTGATATAATTTATATGGTAGGTTTAAATATGTTTTATTGTCTTCTTTACACAGTAGATGATGTCCTATAAAGGAACATTCCGTAATACAGGTTCACAGTTTCTTATTCCAAATTCCTAAATCTAGAAAGCTCCGAAGATAGAGTTTTTCCATAACTCATTTAGCTATAAATGTGACCTTACCTGAAGTCATTTGGCAGCAAAATCTGACTTGAACTGGTGTGAGGTTATTTATAGTCATTATTTATCCGCTTTGTATGAATAATCATACATTTCATGGTAGAGACATTAATGTTTGATTATGAGACACTGACCTTAGCCCTGCTTAGATGTTATGTAATATCTAGCCTTCCTAAAATCCCCAAAATTGTGAATTTCAAAACACATCTGGCCCCACACAGCCTCAGATAAGAGCTTGTGGACCAATCTTGTGTATTTTGTCTAAAAAGATATATGTATATATAAAATGTGTCTATTTATGTATATATGTAATACTAATTTTGACATTTTCAACATATGGGTTTTGTGAGTTTGTGTGGTCCCTCTTAAAAAGGAACAAAAAATATTTTTCTCACATTTCCAAACTACTAAACTAGACTGATTGATACACAGCGAGTTATTTCTGATTTCTGATAAAGGGACGTTAAAAAGTACTTGTTAACTTTGTCTCTGTCAATTCTTCAAAGGTGCAGGTGGAGGAAACATTAGCCAGAGTAGCTGCCTGATATTGGGGACTGTGTCTGTCTTGCCCTATGCTCTATAGGGCCTAGCAGCTCGTACGTAAAATTAATGAATAAACGATTGTAAATTAATCTGTAATACAGTAAAATGACAATATATTATTGCATTGGTTAGAAACAAAATGTCTAAATGCGTAATCATCCTTTATGCCACAAATTTCAAACTCTACAATGGTAATCTAAAATGTGTTTGGCTGAACACAATTTCCCAATGCCATCACAAAACCACCATTTTTCTCCCCTACACACAATTTAGCTCTTATACAAACGCCCAGAGTTCCAGCCCAGAATGACCTAAGAGTGTGGCATTTTCAGAGGTATTGTTAGCTAAGATGTTTCTATAATATGGATCAGGAAAATGAGTTCAAATTCATCTGATATGCAAATCAGAGAAAGAAAGATTTCAATGCTGGCTAGACATATATGTAATGTGTTTAAGGAAAAGAACCATATCAATAAATGAAATAGAAATAATGCTATTTCCATTAGCAAGATTAACAGAACCAAATGCCTGGGTTTCCATAATGTAGAAACTAAACCAGTAGCTTTTCTATAGGAAATGTGCTTCAATCTCA
Source organism: Avahi laniger (assembly GCA_963575035.1). Classification (NCBI taxonomy): domain Eukaryota; kingdom Metazoa; phylum Chordata; class Mammalia; order Primates; family Indriidae; genus Avahi; species Avahi laniger. Next base: position 14,610 of record CAUYSK010083325.1, on the reverse strand, counting down.
GGAAGCAGCAAAATAGCTTCCTCACTCCCAGCTCGCCATTCAGTCAAATAATGGATAAAAGCAGAGGTATGCGGTCCTCATAAAGAGACAGGCAGGTCAGCAAGATTCAGCTGTGACCTGCTTAGGTGTCTTAACTTCTGTAAAGAAAGAATCTATCTGCTGGGGAATGGGGCAGAAAGGGGAGAGGTCGGCCGCGGTTGACGATAGAAAAAGGAGAGACAGAGTCAAGTGTTGGCAGTGCCCATCCAGGCCCTATCTAGGGGAGGGTGGGTCTCAAAGCCAGTGGACTTCCAGTATTCCAGGCCACAGTAGAAATGGACGCCTCGATACATCTTTGTAACCAGCTTTCTTTGTTCTGACCCCATGCTGGCTAAGAACATTTTGATTATAATTGTCTTCCTTGAGTATAGAGAGAGAATGTCTGACCATGCTCCAGTGTGCGTAATGGGCCATGTGACAGCTACCTTGTGAATTATTGAAGTGGCTTTCTGATTTTGTATATCAATCTCAGGAGCTGATGCAGAGAAATGCATTCTTTCCAGATAGGTTTCTGAGTGTCTAAGGCAGAGGGCCCGCAAATGTCCTGAGGTCGTGCTCCCTCGGAGGTCTCCTCATGTCAGCCTCTGCAGAGCCCCCACCTCCCCAGTCTGAAGCCTCAACACTAAGTTTCTTGCAAACAATAATCCTGGTAAAGTAAGAAAGCTACAATGCTATTTAAAACGAATTCCTCATTACTGAGAACACATATACCTAAAAAAAAAATGCCAGGTAAAGTCCTAATGCTTTGTCAAAAGGCAAGAATCTGTATAACTTCCCTCAAAATAGTTAAAGAGTCCATACAAACTCTACCTTTTGGGTTAAGGTGGGACGATAATGATTATGAATCTGTTTCATGTGGAAAAAACCTAAGTGGAAAATGCAAACTTTGAGAAGGCCGTGATGTTTGTTTGCTCCAAATACATTTTTTATGGCTATATCGTCATGTCTTGCAGTATTAACATGAAGAAATAAATTTAAAACAGAAATATGGACATTAGTGGAATGAAATCTGATTCTCTTAGCTATATTGACTGTTCGGGTCCAGGGAGAACACTGGAGCTCGAAACAGGGCTCTGTAGAGTACAGTGAGAAAAATGGCTCTAGACCTCAGGCTATAATACAGTAAGTGACAAATACATCAAGTATTTTACAGATTGACAGCTGACCTAGAACCCAGAACATGCTGTTCTCATTTAGCAATTTTAGTGAAATGCCTATTTTTAAAGAATAATGATATCCATTTTCATATAGTGTATACCACCTTCGTACTCATTGGATTTATGTTGCTCTGGTACAGAATTCTAGCAGTCTATGTGCCATTTCTAGAAATGAACTCATTCTTAGAAATATCTGGAAAATAACCCCATTGTTTCCTGTGACACCAGCAAAGGTGCCCCCTTTAGGTTGCAATTTGAGGCTTAGCTCCTTTCTTGGAGAAAACGTTCTTTATGTCTGATAGTGAAAATCTGGATTTACAGAAGAAGTAGAGGGTTATATCCCATCTTCTGGTAGTGAACAGCTCTAGATCAGCCTGTTACCATTATGTGCCTGGATTGTTGTAAAAGCCAGAGGACTTGTCTCTAGTAGATTTCAGCTAATGAATGTTCAGAGTATATACTATGTACACGGCAATGTGCTGGGCATTGATAAAAAGTCAAAGATAAAAAGAAAAGTCCTTTATCCTAAGGGAGCTTCTAATCCGGTGGGGAAGAAAAAGCAGTCTGGGGGTATGAATGAGAGATTTCACTTAGAGTCAGGCACCTAGACTTGATCTCTGTTCACCTGCTCCCTTGAACAAACTATCTGACCTCATCCCCTTACCTCTACAGGGGGCATGACCTTCGGGCATTTACCACCCTGACACACTCAGAAATCTGCTTGGTAAGGGTCAGCTCCTGAAACTGATGTACAAAAATCAAAAAGGCAATTTAATAATGAGCTCATATATAATACATGAGATTATATAAGTCTTAGTTTTCTGATTTGTACAATGGGGTTTTTGAATTTACTTACCCAGAATTACTTTGAAGATTAAGTGAGATGTTGATGTCCATCTATCATGCCTTCTGATGCCAGGTTAATCTTTCTAAAACACTATTTTAAACCTGACACTCTTGCTCGTAAAGCTCCATGCTTTCAGGAAGATTAGAGTTCAACGCTTTTGCATAAACTTTGTGATCTGTTCCCACACTACTTTTCTAGTTTCATCTCCACTTAACTCCATCAACATAAACTAGTTGCAATTGATTATTCAATTGTCTAAACATTCATCTCGGCTACGCATACCTCTAGGTTTTTGTTCATGCCATTTTCTTCCCCTTGTAACTTGCAATGGAGTTGCCTTTCATGCCATTTTATCTCCTTATCTAAGATCCACCAGGTTATCAAGCCTCTGGATTCAGCCGCCCTACCGCTCTACCGCCTACCACCGTCTTCCTCCTCTGGCTAGTCAGCGCTTGAATGTGGCTGGTACCAATGAGTGTGCTAGAAGCATAAGACACACAGTGGATTTCAAAGATTTAGTATTTCAAAAAGGGAAAAAACATGAAGTATCTCATTAAAAATGTTTTATATCAATTACATATTGAAACACTACCTAGGCTGGGCGTGGTGGCTCATGCCTGTAATCCTAGCACTCTGGGAGGTGGAGGTGGGAGTTTTAGGAGTTTGAGACCAGCCTGAGCAAGAGCAAGATCTTGTCTCTACTAAAAATAGAAAAATTAGCCAGGCTTCGTGGCACACACCTGTGGTCCCAGCTACTCAGGAGGCTGAGGCAGGAGGATCCCTTGAGCCAGGAGTTTGAGGTTGCTGTGAGCTAGGCTGATGCCACGTCACTCTACTTAGGGCAACAGAGTGAGACTCTGTCTCCAAAAACAAACAAAAAAAAAACCACTATCTGTTTTACTTTTTTTTCTTTTTAAAGAGGTCACTAGAAAATGTAAAATTAAATATGTAGCTTGTACTGGATAGAGCTGGTCTAGAGCCCTACTTTTGGCCCACGTGCCTGGCACTCAACCGTATCTGCTTCATTCTTTGTCACTTTTCACATGTGGATGTTTAGTCTCCACAACCAGCATGTGATTGCCTTGGGGACAGGCTCAGAGTCCTGGGCTGGGTGTACCCCATACAACATACTCACTCAGTACATAATTAAGAACAGATGAACATATGAATCACACAAGACTAATCACAAAAATCCTCTAAACAGTTAAGCTCCCCAAATGTTTTCCCAGCACATCTAATATGAAGAAACTTATTTGTCCCTCTAAATACTCAAAAGATTTGAATAAAGTTGTAAACCTGTGCCCTTTGGGAAGGGGAGGGTCTATTGGTTGCCTGGTTTGAGAAAAATTTTATATATTTTTAATATTAGTATTATATATTTTATAATAATTTATAATATAACACAAAATAAATCCTATTTACTTTTAAATACATTATAAAAAATTTATAGTTTAAATATGTATATTGCCTGTTTTGTCCTGTGCTTGCAGGATGCTTTTTTGTAGTACTGTAAGGATTTGTTTTCATGTTACATTTTTTCATTTTGTACAATTTTGTGTTTTTTGATCTTCTAAGTTTTGTGGCTCTGGTGATACTGAAGAAAATTACTAGCACAATTCCAGGAATGATAACAGATTGATGCTACCAGACCAGGTATCGAATTTAACAATTAGAAGTTGTTAATAGAGCAAATGGAATTACATAGTGCATAGAAAGCTGGCGGGAGGGGCAGTGTCACTGTTTTCATATACATACATCATCAAGAGGATTTTTATACAAAATAGTGAGTGGCTTAGTCATCAATTTCCAGATTCCCCTGAAATCAATCGTGAGTTAAAACAGCATGAGGGATTTGGGTTTGCTATAAAGGAAACATTTGCTGATAACGTGATATTCAATGGTAGACCAGATCTTTAGATATCAAATTAAATCTCATTGGACTTGGTGATCTGCGCTGACTTAGGTATATAACCCTGCATGAGGACTGGGGTCTTATTTACCAGACATATCAAGATCTTTCCCATGCTGAAAAGTCTGTTATTTAGGTATGCCTATTTTAAGAACAGAAAAAAAAAGCATTATCTCAGAATTGATCACAGAATCATTTAAGCACAATGAGTTCTTTAAAAAGAGCATCTTACTAAAATCTTATCTATAATGGTTTAAAAAAAAATCCCTGGAGTGCAGAAAATGTTATTGGAACATCTATTAATGTTTACTCTTCAAGAGCATTTTTAACAAGGACTTGAAGAGTGCAGGTGAGTTTCTGCAGTTAACAGATATTTTAAGCCAGTAAAATTCCTGTAGATTTGTCACTGTTTATTAAGTTGGGCAGAAAGAAACTTGATACCCTGGAAGCCTCGAAGGAGAAGTAAGCAAAAATACAAACTCCTGTTGCTCCTGGCACTTTTCATCTCTAAATGGCTATTCCAAGAAAAAAAAAAATAATCTGAATAGCTGCTTTTAGCATTTACAACTCAATACAAAATTGTGGAATCGAGTGGTTTTCAAATTGACTTACTTTTCTCAAAGTAGCTGTGGGTTAAGAATCATTAAACAACTACTTTTGCTCAGCACATAGCAAACAGGTTTTTTAATCCGATGTTTGGGAAGAAGATTATTTTCTTCAGTTGTGGTTTCTGTGGAATTTTAAGTGCAGTGAAAAATGAAGGACCATTTGTTTGAATGCATGGGGTATTATATACATATTTTTGCTGTTTATCGTTCTTTTCGCTTTAAAAAAACGGAGGGATTTTTGTGGGTGGAGTTGCTAGGAAAGGGAAAAGAAGGTCAGGAGGAAGTATTAAGGATAGACCTTGCAAAGCAAAGAACTTCTCCTATCAAAGCATCTCAAAGGGATTTATAAACAAAGGCTACTGATCAGGCTTTGTGGGAAGTGAATCACAAGGAAGCCGATTGACTTCCCCAAGGTCACTGGGCACAGCAGGAACTTCAGCTAGACAAGGAACCAGAGCGGCCACAGTGGGCCATCGACTTGAACAAGTTTTCTACTCTCCTAAAATTTTATCCTCAATTCTCACAAGTCAGCTAGCCTAATGATAACTAGAAAAAAAACTACTCTAATTCGCAAATAGTTGAAAGTGGAACAACTAATGTTACCTTTTGAAACCAGGATGCTGAAAGACTGAGAAGGTCATGTGGCTACCAAGTGACAGTGTCAGAAAAAGAAAGCCAGTTAAGATGGCCCCTACACCCCAAATATTAAACTCATCCTGGAGCCCCTCCTTGACAGGAAGGACAAACAATAGTTTAAATGTCTGCTTGGAGTTGCCACATAATTATGAGCAATACCGAAATTCTCAGGAAGAAACCCAAACTTGACATTTAAAATGCAACATAGGTAAGTTTTGTGTCATAAATAGGAAGAAAACGATGGGATCTTGCTACTCCTAGATTAACAGCTATGAGCAAGGGATTGTGGGGAGAGAAAGAGGAAAAAAGAATTGTACATGTTGAGAGATGTTGAAAATCAGAGCTTCAGGAAACCATGTATGAGAAATTAGTGCTGCTATGAAGAGAATTTATCAAGAATTACATGTCTAGATGTTCCTAGCTTATTCAAGAACTGAAAAAGTACTCAAAAAAAGGGCTGGTGAGTATGGTGGTTCTAAGATAACTGTCTTCAGGTACAGAAGGGGAGTGGGGAGCGATGTGATCTTTGCCAAACATCCAGTGCTTTCTTGGGTGCTGCTAACATTACTGCAAAGATCATGCTCTGATATTTCCAGCGTAGTGTGAGCTGCTTAGGGCTGCTGTTTTTGCAGTACATCGTTACAGCAACTGGATTTGGAAGCCTCTTCATCTGTTTCATGACCAAATGACCAGATCTGATTGATTCAGACACTATCACCCTCCTCCCACAAAAGAGTAAAAAGACTATCAGTGAGGTAAATTAGTCGACAAAGTATTTATGTATAGCATTAATACCTCTTTGACTACATTATAAAGGCTATCTAGTTGAGACTCTTTAAATGAGAGCAGGCTAAACATGGGGTTTTTTTTTTTTTAGGAGAGGGGTACACCCCGGAAAGCAGTTCAGTGGAGTCTGCCTGAAAATCATTGCAATGCAGCAATGCCATTCGGGACACAGTGAATAAAAAATTGTAAGATTCAAGAGCAAGATTCTAGATGAAAATTGAAATAATGTGGAGGGTGTGTGTAAAGGGGAAGAAAGAGAAATTAATGTAATTCCATTTGCTGATGTGACTGTAGCCCAACTATTTTTAGGTATAATCCAAACAGTGCATATCTTCTCCATTTTGATTAGTAGAAAATTGGCAGAGAATCAAAAGAATTAATATTTCTCAGCACATAATGCCAGAAATGTACAAATAAAACGACATTATCTGTGCCAATGCATTTAATTTGAATCACTGCTAAGGTTTTTTTCTTAAAAAAAAAACGAATGGACTATCTTTGTTAGAAACCTTTTTTTTAAAAAAAAGTCTTTCACAATTGGCAGCAAAAGATATAGAATAATTTTCCTTCAGACTCTCGCTTAGAAGCTCTTGCTAAAAAGTTAAATGTTAATATTACCCCGACGCTTTCGGTGCAGAATTTCCGCCTGGCAATTTTACATATTGCCAGAGGAAGTCAGCACATTCAACAAAATGTGAAATTAAAATAAGCTAGGAAAACGTGCTGCACAAGGAAAGGTTTCACAATAGCCACTTAGAAGTTATTAATAATTCCAGTTCCAAAGAAAGTACAGACCAAAAAAAAAAAAAATAAACTCAATCTGCAACATTTTATATAGGCAAATTCACCAAGGGACCAAGCTATATGGTGTACCAATTATACATTTGTACAATGGAGAGAGAATGTATATATCCTGGAAAATCTTGATTGTTACATGTTAGAGAACTTTACAGTGTTAAACCTAAACATCATTTCCAATGTAGCAAATCAATGAATCTTGATTGCATTTTAGTTCCCTGCTGTGATTTTAAGGTTTACGCTTTGGTTCTCTGTTACACACAAGCCCATAGGTAAGGCTGACTTTCTGCACATTCCTCCTCTTTCTCTTGCCACTTCTGCAGTGCACTATCTCACCAGATCAAACAGGATTGGCAGCTGGCTCCTCAAAGTGCCATAGCTATTGGGACTTGCAGCCCTATTATAAATCAACAGCTATCTTCTTCAAAAACAACAAAAAGTAGTTTTCATGGGTATTCAGAATCACTGACATGGTCTGCATCTGAATCCTTGTAATCCTCTGTTGGAACACTCAGACCACACAAAAATCTTTTTGTACTTCCTACCACTATACATAGACTGGTCCCATGATTATAGTGGTTTTCTCTAATTCACTAAAGAGACTACTGAGTAGTTAAATTATACATATTTATTTGTAAAGCTTAAAGGACCTTCCTGATTTTCATACCTGAGGTTTGATGGGCCTGTATGTATGTTTTGGGCTGGGAATATTCCTTTATATTTAAATGTGAAGACTTATCTAGACAAAATAAGTAAATAATCAGGACAACAGGAAAGTGAAGCATTAACCTAGAACGTCAGTGTTCTTTGAATGAAACCGAAAACATTAAGTCTATTAATTTAAAATAAGGAAGCACAAAACCTCTAACAAAATGCATCTTACATACTCATAGGCAGGGGGTGAGTAGAATAGAGAACTATATTTGGTTCTTAGGGAAATTACAGTGACATTTCATCCCGAAATTGATTTTACCTTCTCCACAATACACTTCAACTATTTATCTTTATATTCTTAATGAAGCTTTGCCATTTTTATCCCTTCTCTCCTTTCTCTCTCTGTTTTTTTTTTTTTTTTTTGCTGGAAAGGGGCTCAACTTCATACCAGCTTTTGTTGAAACTGCTACTGTTCACGCACCCTTCTGCTGGTCTCTAAAACATCTGTATCATTAACCTTTCTTGGAAGACTGTCTCCTGGTCTTTAGAATATCCCATTGCAAAAGAGAAAAATCAGTCCTGACTTCCCCTAGTAGAGAAGAATCTCTTCATGTTAAAACACAGCATGAACCACAACTTTACACTCTCCACTTTGGTTTCTTTACTGTTCAGTCATGAAATGAAAAGTTTATTTAAAAATATAATGATAAGTACTTTAACTTATTTTGCAGAATGTACAATTCATCTCAGGATGGAATTTCACTATATTTTCCTTAGGAACTAATTTTATGAAAAATACCCTATCCATTGGGTGTTGTGATTTTGTTAGAAAGTTAAATGATTTCACACTTGCTTTTTCACCTGTGACCTGTCTACCTGGAACCTCTGCTGAAATGATCTGTTTAATGCCACAAGAGAAAAAAATACTTACTTCAGAAGCCCTTTTATAAATTTTTGCTTAACCATGAAAACATTTTTGATTCTAAACAGCTACTGCAGAAATCTGCACACACTGATCATCCGTAGGCTGTGATTCTCTATCAGAACACAAAAATAAGCTGTGGAAGCCACTTACCGCATTCCAAGTAGGCAACTGATTATTCAATGAGTTAGTCTTCTTTCCTGTGTTTCTTTGAAAAGTTGCAGCTGAGTTACATGGCCCGATCACTGTTTTTTTTTCCTTTTTAGAAGATACACAATCCCAAATGTCACTTCTTAAGTCAAGTGCAGCAGATGGGATCTTGAAAGTGTCTACAAGTAGTCTAGGATATCTTGAATCCGGCTGTGAAAATTGAGGGCAAATCTGTAGCTCTCAGTAGGTGAACGCCTTATTTGGTTAGAGGCATTTTGCTATGTTACTGAGTCATGAAAAGCTATTAAAAGAGCTCTATGGGAAATCCAGTCTATATTTTGAACAAAACAGTCTTTTTCATTATCACTGACCCCTTACAGACACACGGTACATAATCTCGATTGTGCTTCATTGGTATTTATTGCACATGGACCAATTCTTCACACAGTAGTTAGTTGCACCAGCGTATAAATACTTGGTAAAACACACAAGAGGAAATAGAATGTACACACAAGTGCTAATTTTTATCAGATTCACGTGGGCACTTGGACATAAAAAAATAATAAAAAAATCCTTAAGATAATTATATTTATAATATGGATACAGTTACAGTACCATGATAAAAGAGTATAAAAAGGTATTTGCCCAATAAATCATTAGCTCAATAACATAATAGACAACAGGAATAGAATTTGAATTTTATTTTAGTTTTTAAGATCTGTCCACCCCCCCATTCCCCCTTTAAAAAATATTTTATTTGTTTTTGTGCAAGTAACATCTTCTATGGACTTTACAATTCCTAACACTGTGCAAAAATGGCATTTTTGAACCACTCCTTGTTTGTTTTGTTTTTTTTGTTTTCACCCACATGTGCAGTAATCTGAACTGTTTCCTCTTTTTTTTTTCAATGTCCTGTCTTCAATTGACAGAGTCACATGTCACAGAGAGAGGCTCAGCGCCTGGTCCTTCCAACTAATATTGATACATAAATAGCTGTTTAATATAAACAAGTCTTTCTATCTTGCTGTGCAATATGCACAGTGTGAGGTAGAAATCCCTCAGCCTGACCACCGAGGCGCGCGGGGTGGGGCGGGGTGGGGTGGGGCGGGGGCAGCCGGTTTGCCCTACAGGAGGAGAGCAAGGTGGGGCTTGTTTCAAGAAAAGCTTAGTTTCTTGAAACGTGATCATTTTTGCATCCATCCTTTCCCTTTGCTTTCCGAACAGGCGAAATCATTACTCAGGAATTAAAATGAAATTTCTCTGGAAAGCAAAAGGAAATATGTCCCGACGAATTGTCATTCCCCTCTCTCTCTCTCTCTGGCAGACTGCTCCTGTTCCTGGGAAAGAGACGGAAGCCAAATTCATGGTCTTTCATCTCCTAATGTTTCTCCCTTTCCCTGCCCCCACTCCCCATTTCCACTCCGGTCCTCGCAGAAAGTGTCAAAAAACACTCAGGGGGAAAAAAAAATCTAAAGATGCATCACACACGCACACACAAAAAAGGCCGGAACCACAGACAGAAAAGAACCCAAGAAAAGTCAGCAATCCCACCCCTCCCCAAACTTTCCTTTTTGTGCAACGGTCCGTAGCTTTTCTGTTTGTCTTGGATGATTCAGACGAGGTTTGTGGGCTTCGTGTTCACCTGCTTTCGGTCTTGAGTAAACACAGATCTCTTTCCCCTGGGAAGCTGTTCGAGGGCGCCCGGGCTCTCCTCTCCCGGGGCGCAGAGCCCGCGTCCGGGCTGCGGCGGTGGGGATCTGGGCGCCTGGCGTGCGCGCCCCGTGCCGGGCCCTACACCTTGGATTCCGAGGCGAAGCCCGGGCGGCCCGGCTCGTCCAGGCTCGAGTCGCTGTCCGCCACCGCCCCGCCGTTGCAGCCGGCCCAGGGCTCCAGCAGGCGCGCGGGCGGCGTGGCCCCGACGTCGTCTTCGTCCTCGTCGTCCGAGGCAGCCCCAGGCGACGGCGGCGGCCCGGCCCCGGCCAGGCAGCCCGAGGCGCGCGGCCGGTCGCCGTGGGCTGCGTGTCGCCTGCGGGCGGCCCGGCGCGCCCAGCAGAGCAGGCGCTGGAAGGCCTTGCGGAAGTCGGGGCTGCGGCAGTAGATGATGGGGTTGAAGGCCGAGTTGACGTAGCCCAGCCAGTTGAAGAAGACGAAGAGGCGGTCGGGCACCAGGTCGCGGTGGAAGGCCTTCACCACGTTGGCCAGGAAGAAGGGCAGCCAGCAGAGCGTGAACACGCCCATGATGATGCCCAGGGTCTTGAGCGCCTTCTGCTCGCGCAGGGCGACGAGGCGCGAGGGCCGCCGCTTGCTGGTGCGCCCGTTGGCCACCGGGGCGGCGGCGAGGCGCGGGGAGCCAGGCGCGGGTGCGGGCGCGGGCGAGGGCGGCCGCGCGGGGCCGCCGAGGAAGCGGCGCTCGCAGCTGTCGATCTTCTTCACCTGCTTCTGGGCCTCGCGGAACACCCGCAGGTACACGAAGGCCATGATGCACAGGGGCACGTAGAAGGAGACGACGGACGAAGCGATGGCGTAGGCCCGGTTGGTGACGAAATCGCAGCACTTGGGGTCGTTGTAGCAGCGGCGCGCCTCGTCGCTCTTGGCCCGCCACCAGTGCATGAGGATGGGCAGGAAGGACACCAGGGCCGAGATGGCCCACACGGTGCACACGAGGGCCCGCGCCCGCGCGCGGGTCACCAGGCTCTGGTAGCGGAAGGGCGACGTGATGGCGATGTAGCGGTCCAGGGCGATGACACACAGGGTCTCAATGCTTGCCGTCACGCACAACACGTCCACCGAGGTCCAGAGCTCGCAGAAGAAGGAGCCGTACTCCCAGCGGCCCCACACCACGATGGTGGCCCCGAACGGCACCACCAGCAGCCCCATGACAAGGTCGGCGCTGGCCAGGGACATGATGAAGAGGTTGGTGAGCGTCTGCAGCCGTGGCGTCTTGGCGATAGCCACGATCACCAGCACGTTGCCCGCCACAGTGAGCAGCACGATGAGTGCCATCAGCAGGCCCATGCCAGCCGTCCACTGCTGCGACAGCGGCGTGGGGCCGTCGCTGGCCGGAGGCAGCAGCGAGGCGGGCGGCGACGCTGGCACCAGCAGCCGCGCCGCCGTGGCCGCGCCGTCGGTGAGCGGCGTGGCGGACGACAGGTTGCAGGGCTCGGAGGCGCCCAGGACGAGCGCCCCCGCGCCCATGCCGAGCTGTGGAGGCCGGGGGCGGGGTGTGTGGCGGGGCTGGGCCGTGGTTGGGGAACACCCCAGAAGCCGGGGCGGAGGGGTGCGCGGAGGGAGGTCGCGGCCAGGTCAGGGCAACCGCGGCGCGGGGCCCGAGGCATCGGCGCCGGGCGCCTTTCCTGCCGGAGCCGAGCGTTGTCGCCGCCGCCGCTGCCGCCGCCGCTGCTGCTGGAGCCGCTGCCGCTGCTGGAAAAGCCGCCGGGACCTCAGCATGTTTCTGAGCGCGCCGGACCCGCAGCTCCGGCACCCAGCACCCACCCCACCCCGCTCCCACTCCCCCAAGCCAACCCCCGGGGCCTCGCGTCAGGCTCCTGCAGCCAATGGGGCAAAGGCACGCCCCCGTCTGGTCTCTCCCCCAAGTCCCCACACCCCTCCCACCCGCAATTGAGTCGCTCAGGAGAGTCGGGGCAGATCGCGGAGCCAGCGCGTCCCGGGCGCCCGCTGGTTCCTGCGAACGCGCCTCTTTCTGCGCCCGCTAGTTCCACGACCGATTCCCCTGCGCCCTCTGCTGCTGCCGGCTCGCACGCGCGTCCTTGCCAACCCCTCCTGCGTCCCCACTCGCTCCTGCTTTCCGTTCCCTCCTGCGCCCCTTCTACCCTCCGTGCTCGCTCCCTCCTGCGTCCCCGCTTGCCCGCATCCCCTCTACCTCCAATGCCGGGGCTCGCTACACAACAGAGCGCTTGCTCCCTTTAGCGCGCAGGGGATCTCGGTGTTCTTGAAGCGCCACGGCGCCTTGGACAGCCTGTCCGCTGGGGTTGGAGCAGTTTGGCTACGAGATTGGTTGTGCGATCGGGCAGCCTAGCAGGGTGTGTGTAAAATCCTTCCTCTGTCAAGAGGGGACCTAGCCAGCCTGCGTGCTGGCAGCTTGGGGATCGGAGGTGGGTGTTAGTGGTTGGAGGAAACTTTCCAGCAGAGCGAGTTGCTGGAGCCAACTGCGCATCTGTCAGGAATGTTCTCTGGGCGCTATTCTTGCAAGGAGCTTCTGTTGAACCGCAAGTGCAGTAGACGTAGAATGGAAGCGAAGGCTTGTGCATCTGACAGCTAACGCTGAGGACCAATTGGAAAAGTACTCACTCCTCGGTCCTAGCTAATGACTGCGTGAGTAGGATGCGACAGTGTGTGTTCATAATATCAAGGGGGGAGGGAGGCTTAGGGAAACACACACCTTAAGGTACCGAATAAATGACACCACCCAGAAGAAAGAACACATTTAATCACACCTTAGACTTTTCCCATTCAGTAACAACATCTGTATTTTCTGTTTTATTACTGATGATTTTATAATTTGAGCTGGGTCAATACAAACCAAAAGGTACTGTCAGTTTTGGCTGACGTAGCGTACTGAGATTTCAAATTTCTTCGTCTGTGTGGTGGTTTTCTCCTTTGCCCAAATTCCCAGATTCTCAAAACTCTGGGATTAGTTTTGGAAGGATGAGAGACAAAAATATATAAATACTCAAGAGGATTAAAATCCGAAAACATTTAAAGTTATATCCGTGGTTTTTGAGTTGGCAAATGAATAGGTTTGAAATTAGTGAGTTGTTAACCTAGCTGCAGGTGAATTACAGAATCGGGGAGCGGGGGCAGGAAAGCCATAAATACACAATGTAGCAGGACTCAAGCCCCTTCTCTAATTTGGCCCTGGTAATGTCCTCAGCTCAGGCATGAAAAAAAAAAAAAATCTTTGATTGAATCCTTGAGAAGTAAACAGCTTCTAATTGTTTACATAAGAGTGCATGAAAATGTTATGTAATGCTCACGCGTCGTTCTAGCATTGGGATAAAAAGAACAGAGTGTGGAAGGGACATCAACGTGTGGACCAATCTCCTACTCTAACCTTGCAGAGAGAGACTGACTTCCACAGCTGTGCAGGTGAAGAGCAAAAAGTAATGTTTATTAAGTTTACAAAGTCAAGCAGTTTTACCCCCTTCCCTTATATAAATCCAAACATATGAATTTGCTTTAGGTCCCAACATGATCATTAGAATGTTACAATTGGGGAGTGGTTTTTCTATTCACCTCCTGCCCTGGATTTATCAGCCTGCTTTTGCCAACGTGGGGCATTGAGGGAGGTAGGAAACGAGAGGAGTTAGAACAAGGAGAGGAAGGAGACTGTACCCCTAGTTACCCAAATCACTGCAAGCCTGAGTCTCCCCTTCCAGTTTCCAGGTCCCCAAGGGGCAGTCTCAAAAATAGCCAAGGGATTGGAAAGAGTTGACGTTGACACCGCCCAGGAGAAAGGCTCTGAGTGCTGAGCTGCAGGGTGGGGCGCGGGGAACGCCGGGACGAGGCCTTCTATCCGGCGCCATCCTTCTGTCGAGTGGTGTTACTGGAATGGAGTGTGCCAACCTTAAGTGCCCCTGAAGGGCAAAGGCATTGCATGTCTGTGAGCGATAAGGCCAGGACTTGATCGTAGAGGTTCAGCGCAGAAGCCGGATGCCAGTAACTTTACCGTATCATTAAATGCATGAACACACCAAGCACTGAGGCCCTGACATTTGAATTGTTGGAAAACTCTCCTGAAACTTTTTTCCCTGCTCATTCACATCAAGAGTCTCTCAATTTCTGCATAATAAATACATTAAATTATAGACATGCCAAACCAAAAAGTTATTCTAATAGGACCTCCAATGTAGATCTACAGGCATAACAGGAGCCCAGGAATTCTTGAGGCTTTCCTTCAGTTTTACTGACAGAAAAGGCTGGAATAGTCCATATTCAACCAGAGTTAGCTTTTTGGTAAAAATTAAAATGCTCTCAGATCTCCTTTAATTCCTACGTCTTATGGTGCTTTTTTTTTTTTTTTTGAGACAGAGTCTCACTGTGTTGCCCTGGCTAGAGTGAGTGCCGTGGCATCAGCCTAGCTCACA
>CAUYSK010083324.1:0-28345 GCA_963575035.1 Avahi laniger | reverse complement strand
GAAAGGGGCGGGTGCAGCGGGTTGTAGGGGGAAGGTCGGAGATCGGTTCAGGGCCCCAGAGCCTTCCTCGAAAGAGTTTCCCATCCAGGCCGTCTGCGTGCGCTCTGCCGTTGGCCATGCCGGGGGTTCTGGGTGTTCGGCTCCCTTCTCTCCCCGGCCGCCCGCTTCCGCCTCTTTCGGCGACCTCGCCCCCTGCCCCCGCTCGACCCGCCCGGCGAGTCTCTCCACGCTCTGTCGCCTCGCAGAGAGGTGTCTCTAGGTCAGTCGTGACGAAGTGACTCGGTCCGGAACTTGCGGCCCTGGTGGGCCCGGCAGAACGCACGGGAAAGCTGGGAGGGAACGGCCTTATGAGAGAACTACTGGGGCGTCGAGCGACCTCCTCAAAGCCCAAAAGTTTCCAGAGCTCAAGAAACGAGAACGCTCAGACAGAACTCAGTCATTCCAGATTGCACAAAGGAGTTATGTTTTGCGGCAGCTCCCTGGTGGTCTAGTGGCTAGGATTCGGCGCTTTCACCGCCGCGGCCCGGGTTCGATTCCCGGTCAGGGAACACCTTTTTGCCCCGTCTGGCACCCTCCAAGGGCCACATGCAGAGGAGCCACCGCACCGAGTGCCAAGCTCTGGCCAAAGAACGGCAAGGAATGGTGGGCTGTTTCTCAGGGCACACAGGACTTGCTTGGCTCCCCGTCGGCCATCATCCGCACAAGTGACTTTCCAGAGCCACTCAGCGTCTCGCGCAGGCTGACACAACCGCGCAGGGATGCGAGTCCGCGTGGAGCTGCACCCGAGAACCCCACGCTTCTTGCCGCCGCCTGAGGGAGGCCAGGCCAAGCCAAGCCTAGGCGTTTGTGCGCACCCTGGAACAGTCGGGTCAGCTGAGCCTCCTCAGCTCCTTTCACAGGCAAAGTGCTTGTTAGGGCCTTCGGCAGAGGTGACTGGAGGCCATACCCGCGAGAGTGGGAGCGGGGTGAGCGGCGGGTAAGGTCCTTGAGGGCTGTCCCTCTTGTACAGTGAGCGGCAGGAGGGAGGTGACAGTTAACTGACCCAACAAAGGCAGTATGTGATGTATGCACACATGCAAAACTAGTACCGGGCCCGTAAGCGGAAGGTAGGTGTGAAAAGCGACACCGGAACCTCAAAACGATGGTAGTACAGTCAATCCCCACAATGTCTACGCTCTACCAAGCGCATGCGCACGTTTTCCGTTTTCCATTCAATACTCCCAACAGGTGTTCAGATGATTCCTGCGTCCACTGTAAGTCGAGAGGAGAGCGAGAGTCAGGGAGGCGAACCGAACTGACTTGGCAGCGGGTAGAAACAGGTAGATGAGGTGGCTTGGTGGCTGCTGCTCTGGAACCGCTGCTCAAAGGCTGTCTGGTTAGACAGACGGTGGGTTGTCATGTGGTGGACCGTCGGTGGGATTCTTTGGCAGAGAGCCGTTTGGAAGAGTGGCTACCCTGAGTATACGAAGGGGGAGAGGAGGCTGTGCTGTGCCAGTAGGGCATGCACTGCTGGCAGGGACGAGGGCGAGGGGCAGGAGGGAGAGAGGGGGACCGTAGACATGAAGGTGGTACTCCCTAGGAAAGGCTAGTCCACTGCACTCCACATCTGTGATCTCCCCACATGCTGGGAAACTCGTCTGGGGTCTTTGTGCTAATGGGCACCTGGCTTCAACGCAGACTTGCATAATGTTGCCAGAGATTCTTTGCCGCCCTCCTCCTAGGGATCTTGAGGGCGCTTCCTTGGTACTCTCACTGAACCTCATGCACGGGCAGATGTGAGCTCTTTGTCTTTTACACAGTGAATATGGTCACTGGCAAAAAGCCCTGGCCCAAAGCTTGCGTTTAAACAGAAGTAATAAAGACGGTTGTGGGGTTTCTCTGGACAAATTCCTGGAAACACACAACCTTCCAAGACTCAATCAGAAAGAAGCAGAACTCCTGAAAAGATCAATAGGGAGTAGTGAGATTGAATCAGTAATAAAAAGCCTTACAACAGCAACAGCAACAACAACAACAAAGGCCCAGATCAGATGGAGTCAGACTTGAATTCTACCAGTCCTACAAAGTAGGACTGGTACCCATACTGCAGAAATTATTCCATAACATTGAGAAGGAGGGAATCCTCTCCAACTTATTCTATGAAGCCAACATTACCTTGATACCAAAGCCAGGAATGGACACAACAACAACAACAAAACTGCAGACCAACATCCCTTATCAATACAGATGCAAAAATCCTCAATAAAATATCAGCAAACCAGAATTCAACAACACGTCAAAAAGAAAAAAATAATAATCCACCACGACCAAGTGGGCTTCATCCCAAGGATGCAAGGATGCTTCAACATAAGTAAATCAACAAAAGTGATTTGCTGTGTAAACAGAAGCAAAAACAAAGAGCAAACATCTCAATAGATGCAGAAAAAGCATTTGACAAAATCCATCACTACTTGGTGATAAAACCCCCAACAAACTAAACATAGAAAGAAAGAATGTGACTCAAAAATAATAAAAGCCATATATAACAAACCACAGCCAACATTATCCTGAATGGAGTAAAATAGAAAACATTCTCCTAAGAACTGGAACAAGACAAGGATGCCCATTTTCACCACTTCTGTCCAAAATGTTTCACAAGTCATGAAAAACTGTCTTACTAATTGTTTGTGTCATTAGAGTAGTGACATGAACTAATGTTGAATAAAAGTCTGAAGGGTGAGTGATTGATGTTTGTTATATGGCATTAAATTAATTAAAAGCAAATATACAAATATGATTAAGTGTAGAATAATGTGTGTAGCCTATCATCAGAAAGTATAGTGAATTGAGTGAAAGAGCTATTGCCACATTAAATTATAGAAATATTATATTTGATTGTTCCCTAAGTATTGAGAAATACAAATCCTTCAAGAATATTTTAGGAATATCTTTTCTTTCTCAACATTTGCTGGACCCTGAAATAGAATCAGGGTCTGTGAAAAGACAGCTTAACTCAGCTTTTGACTGCAACATTTCTCTGAAAGGCTCTGGGAGATGGTCAACAAAGTGATACAGCAGTTCCTTACAGATCAAGGCTCCAACTTACTAAAACATGGCTGGGTGTGATGGTGGTTGCTGGAAAGGAAAGAATGAAGAGGGAAAAGGATGAGTCATTACTGCAAAGCCCAAAGATAAAGCAGACTTTGGGCAAGATTTGGTCCAGTGTCTTGAAACTGTCAGCAATGTGTTCCCGTCTCTGCACCCTCTCATCCTCTCTACTGCCTTCAGAGAGCCCAGTGTCTGTTGGCTTCATGGAAGATCAAGAGGCCAGTGTGACTGGAGCTTAGCAAATGATGCAGGAGAAGAAACAGACAAGAGATGGGAGGAGGGTGATCATCCGTGGCCTTGTCTTCCTGGCAAAGAGCTGAAATTTTGTGTTAAGAGCAGTGGGAGGCCACTAAAGATTCTTAGTCAAGGAAGTTACATAATGTGTCTTAAAAGGTCACTCTGATTAGGAGTCCAGGATGGGTTGGAGAAGGGTTAGCATATAAGCAGGGAGATAAGCAAGGAGGTGGTTGCAGTGTCCCTTAGATCTCAGTAAAAATTAGGTTGGGAGATGAGAAAAAGAAAGAATTCAGAATGAGGTGTTTTATCTGTGGTAATCCAGTGTACCCAAGTTTAGAGTGTCCTTCCTGGTATTTATTTTGCCAGACACCCCAAAGGTATTACCTGACTATGACTACTTTTTTATGTTAAATTGTTTTGGTTTTGGTTATTTGAGAGCTCTTAACTCAATATTGCAAGGCATAGGAAGAAGGAAAATGAGTGACTAATACAAAAAATGAACATTGCAGAATAAAACCCCTGAGGAATTCAGATCACAGAATTAACAGAAAAATACCCTTAATTATGTATGTTTAAGATAGGTAAAACTATTAAAAAAGGATTAAGACATGAGAAAAGAAACAAGAAAATGCCAAGAAAGAAAAAGTCCAGGCATATTTAAAAAAGAATCAAATAGAACTCTTAGAAAAGGAAAATATAGTGATTGATTAAAAAAAAACAAAACTCCAATAATAGGTTAATCACAGATTAGACATAGCTGAATTGCTAAACTGGGGAAAAAAAAAAAAACATGAGGATATTGTCCAGAATACATCATAAGTATAAAGAGGTGAAGGATTTTAGTGAGAGGTTAAGAGATAAGAAAGGACAACACATATCTAACAGCAGTTTTGAACAAGATAACAGAAAGAATGAGGTAGTGACTATAACATAGGAATATGGCTGAAAATCTCTTAGAGTTGATGAAAGATATGATTTCTCAGAGGGAGGCAGCACAAATCCTATTAAGGATGATAAATTAAAGTAAATCAATATGTGAGAATTTAGATACACTGCAGGGACCAAAGACAAAGAACCCTTAATGTTAATCAGAAAGAAGTCAGGATATCTTCAAAGGAATAATACACAGCAGACTTCTCAACAACAGTAATGGAAGCCAGAGAGATGGTGGAATACATCAAAGTAGATCTTTACATCCAGCTGAGCCCTAACATGAACCATGGCAAAGTAAAGACAACATAAACCATCAAAAAACTGGAAGAGTTTACTATTAACAACAGATCTTCTTCAACGGATTTTTGAAGAATATACTTCTGGAAGGGTTGTGAAGCAAGAATGGATAGGGACTCAATGAGATACTGCATTACACCCACTTAGATGACCATAAACAAGACGGATAATAACAGTGTTGGTGAGGATGTGGAGAAATTGGAACCCTCATAGACTGCTGGTGGGAATGTAAAGTTGGAAAACAGCCTGGCAGTTTCTCAAAAGGTTAAATCTAGAGTTACTATATGATCCAGAAATTCTACTTTTAGGTCTATACTGAAGAAACTGAAAAAAATATGACCACATAAAAAATTGTACATGAATGTTTATAGAAGCATTGCTTTTAGTAGCCAAAATATGGAAACAACCTAAATGCCCATCAGCTAATGAATGAATAAATAAAATGTGATATATTCGTACAATGAAATATTATTTGAGAGTAAAAAGCAGTGAAGTACTGATACATGCTATTAATACAACATAGATGAATCTTGAAAACATTATGCAAAGTGAAGGAAGCCAGCCATAAATGACCATATATAATTCCATTTATATGCAATGTATAGACCAGGCAAATCTAGAGACATAAAGTAGATAAGTGGTTGCTTAGGGCTGAGAGGTTTGGGGGAAATAGCAGAGCAACTGCTAATGGGTATGAGGTTTCTTTTTGGGGTGATGAAATGTTCTAAAATTGATTGTAGTGATGATTGTGTAACTTTTGAAAATTTACTAAAATATATTGAATTGTACACCCTTCTTATCTTTTAAACTTTATTGTTTAGTTTTTAGTTTTAGTTTTTAGCAAGCAGATTTACTTATCCATGTATTTACCAATTTCTTTGATTATTATTCATTCATTTTTTCTTTCCTTTTTTTTTCTTGAGATACAATTCACATCCATACAATTCAACTACAATTTAACTACATGGCTGATTTTGCCAATCATGGTAGCTACCAAGATGGGAGTCCCCAGGGTTGGTGAGGGACCAACATATATACCAGACCACAATCCATACCACTGTGCTATGTATTATGTGTAAAAGGATCCTATTTTCTCTATTTAATAGTTTAGTAGTTAGTAGTTTTTGGACATTAAGCCTCGAATAAGCCCTGGAATTAATGTTAGTCCCTCTGTGTAGTGATTTACCAAATTCGAGAGGGATTCCTAATGTGGTTCTTTGTTTAACTTTGATGTCAAAGTTACTAATACTTTTTAGACAAAGAAACATTTATTATGTGTTGCAAATACCGATACTATCTGCTCATCAGGAGAACATTTGGTTAAAAGATGAAAGGAGGAATCCTTCTCTCTCATGATGTGCATGGTGGGTGAGCTAGTTGGAAAAAAAATCGGATTAATATTTCTACCAAAACTGCTCCAAAGCTTTGGAAAGAACTATTTTGGAGCATGCTGGCTGGCATCTTTCTAACATTTTCTTCTCCCTCAGAAATCCTTTGCTTTACTCAGAACCCTCGAAATTAGCAATGGGAACTGCTCAGGTCAGATTTAATTCTTGCTAAAGTTTTTTTCCCCACCAAATATGAACAAACGCAACTCCTGGCTTTGTGAATTTCAGTTGTGGTTTTAATAATGTTTGTGGCATTGTTAAGAGACTTGGAAGAAAAATGCAATCTCTTAGTAAACCCTTTAATACATTAAGATATTTTTTTAATTGTGGTAAAATACACATAACATAAAATTTACTATTTTAGCCATTTTAAGTGTATAGTTCAGTAGTGTTAAGTATATTCATATTGCTGTGCAACCAATCTCCAGAACTTTTTCATCTTGCAGAACTAAAACTCTATGGCCATTAAACTACAACTCCCCATTCCCCTCTTCCCCTATCCCGTGGTAACCATCTACTTTCTGTTTCTATGAATTGATGATTCCGGATACCTCATATAGGTGTAATGGTACAGTATTAGTCTTTTTGTGTCCAGCTTATTTTGCTTAGCATAATGTCTTCAAGGTTCACCTATGTTGTAGCATGTATCAGAATTTCTTTTTAAGGCTGAATAATATTCCATTATATTCCCACTGAAGAATTTTTAATAAGTGTATATATTCAAAAGAATTAGATATAAAATATAAAAATGCATTGTTTTAACCCTTAAAGAGCCTATACTCATTTACCCAGTCATTTGTTTATTGAAGTTGCTTACTATATGACTGGGTGCTATTATAAAAACCAGATAACTAAGAGTTACTACCCTGGAAATTCTCAAAGTGGGGATACAGCTATAGTACAAGGCCAGAGAGGTCATTTGATCAATATGTAAAAGTAACAAAGAAACACATATTGCCTTAAATTGACTCTATTTCAGAGCCTATTATTTCTAAGAAATTCCCTAGAACTCTCTCTTACAAAACTCTTCCTCTTGCTCACAGAAGATCAAAGTGGCCTAGGACCATGGCATTTGATAATTTAAGGGCTAATATTTGGTTTATTGTTTTAAGCCTGTAAATTCTGCCTCTTATAGAAAGCAGACCCTCTTCCTTGGGCTTTAGACAATATTTGTGGCTTCTATTTTTTTTGTCATTAAAAGCAGAAAGCAAAAAGGCTGCTGAGCCCATTGCCAAATCTCTAGTCTAAGACTGACAGTCATTTTAATATTCAGCAGAGAGCACAAATCCACATGATTGCAGGACTTGCATGTCCAGATCAGAATACTTAGTGAAAACTTGGGTCAAATCCTTCTCCTTGGTATTAGCTCAGAGCACTGGACCTCGTCTCATCGTCACTGAGTTCTTTGTGTAGTTTTCTTAGGTAGGTTAGGCTATGCCCCTCAAGCCTTACTTTCGAGTTAATAAATTTGACCCCAAAATGGATAACAGAGCAGCAAGGTGGGACCAGCTTCTGTCACACTGTGCACTTTATTTTCCATCAATAGCTCTGTTACCGTGCACGAGCTCTTGGATTTTCTGAGGAATGGAGCCATTTTGTAAACAACACACTGTCATTTTAAGCCATTAGAATGCATTATATGAGGCATAATGGACAAAGGAGAGCTAGTGGGGAAGTCGGATGAAGCACAGAGTGAAATCTTCGGTTCTCTGTGTCTCTTGAGATTTAACTGCCCCACAAACTCAGCCTTCCCATTACCCATTGTATTAAAAAAAAGGAAGAAGAAGAATCTAAAAGAATCTCTGGAACAAAAGCAAACATGTGCTTTCCTTCTCTGAGCAGAGATGGATTTAGCGATTCTGACTTCTGTTTCACTGGAATCTAGTTGTTTTCAATATTTTGTTTAAATATTCTTTTCTCAGTTGTTATTTAAAATACCACCTACCCAGTTTTTGAAAGAAAACTTCAGATCCTTAGCTCTTGAGGTGGTGGTGAACAGTTTTAGCTGCTGAAGAACATCATCTCTCATGGTTTGGACTTGGGTCAGAGTTCATTCAATATGCTTATGCATCTCATACTGTGAAATAAAACGTAACTCTTGTTTCGTCAATGGGAGGGAAGACGGTTCCGTGGGATACCGGCTCTCATGCTGAATTCCATGTGGGAAGCAGATGCCAGAACAGCATTACACATGTGAAGATTTCATCAGGGGACACTCCTGTGTGAGAAAAAATGGGGAATGTCAGAAAAGGCTGGGCAAGTTTCTGCTCACCGTGCCAGTCTGATCCCCGTTAATCGGGGAGGGTGGGAAGGTTGGGTGGAAGACTGCCATGCAGGGTAAGGAAGGTTTGTCAGAGTCATCGGGGGTCTTTGGACTAAAGCCAACCTTCAGCGGAGTCCAGTGTCTAGCAGGAAGCTAGACACAGCGTCCTGGCCAGGCCCTTGGTTAATTCACTTCCTGACATTGAAGGTCATTCTCGTGGTTGCCACAGTTTGCATCTTGAGTGTCACGTTTGGATAACTCTGTTTTATCTGGTTCTAACATCATTAATGGTGGGTGCTCTTTCTTTTTTTAAGTAAGTCTTCATTGATTTTTGCATCTCATCATTCATCAGGTGGAAAGCTCCCAAAAAGCAGCTAATTTTCCCCAGTGGCCATCTAGGATCCTTTTATTCTCTGGATGGGCTCTGAGAAGGTGTAAGCAGAGAAGAACAAAAACACGCTGAGGCTTGTACTTCCGTTAGGTCTAAGATTCTTACGTGGTCTTAGGAGCTTTGTGGTCACACACCCATTCATCATTTATTAGTCGAATGACATTAAGCAAGCCATTGAACCTCTTCGTGTGCAAAAATAATAAAGTGGTAATAATTCACCCCTGACAGAATTGTTGTGAGTTAAAATAACACATATATTAGGACCAGGCACATAGTAGGTCCTCAGTTGGAATTCTAGACATGGCTAAGTTTTATTGGAAGTTTACACTGTGCTCCACAGGGTGTGTAAATGTCAGACTTCAGTGCAGGGATCGAGAAAGACTCTTGGTGTTTTAATTAGGAAGAGATTAGTATGGGGAAGGTGGTGCTGACAAAATCATGGGAAGTGCTTGGGGGTGAGTGCTGGGCTCGCAGACCAGCACACTAGGGAAACTTCAATCTCTGTTCTAACCAGGAAGGGGGCATAAGGAAGCTGCCGCTGCACCTGTTGCATTCCAGGACACGCATAACCACGGCTATAATCCAAAAATCAGGAACCTGGGAGAAGGAAGTTGCCACTACCACTGCAAACTGCCTCTTGACACCCCTGGAGCTGGCATCTGGACAATGGGACACGACTGCAGAAATGCCACATCCCCACGACCTTGCTTAGCAGTGGAAAGCTGAAAGCAACAGGGCCAGGGCATCCCCTGTCTTCTGCCTTCCAAAGTGCGTGGCAGTGCATCTGCCCGACAGAATCCCAGACTCTGCCGTCCAGGGCGGTGCAGCAGAAGGAGGTGGAGCCGCATGTCCGAGTCTAGCTGGCCTCCTCCTACACGTGTGCTAAGTGCGCTCCGTGCATCACCCCATTTACTTGTTGCCATAGCACAGCAAGGTAGGTTGAGTGGTCCCCACTTTACTGATTTGGAAAATGAGGCAAGTACCTGATGGAGGCAGAGTATGTACTCAGATCTGTCTGTTCTCAGAGCTCATTCTCTTAATTACTCTGTTGTTTTATCTAGAACATTTACTTTCTTTGTGTTCACTTTTGAAAAAAGTCCAAAATCCCAGTTTCTTTTCCTCTGGGGATCAAGCTGCCCTCACTGTAGGTAGATTGGGTGAATTTCTTTTGTCTGTCATTCAGGGAATTAGTACTTAAACCTCGTGGGGCTGTCTCCTACTTTAAGTCATCAAGCTGTAAAGGACGTTGGCCATTGTCTCATGACCCCCTCCCCAGCTGCCATTGTGAACGGAGGAGGAGCAAAGTCAGAAGGAGATGTGATACTCAGAGTAAGTGCTGGAACTCACTCAGAGCAGCATCCTTGTCCTCACTCCAGCAGCCGGCCTTCCCTTCACCCAGAATACATTACATCCACTCTCCTTTTCAGGCTTCCCCAGTAAAGATTCCAACTGGGATGTCTGGATAGTTCTGTAGCCTTCATCTTTTTTTTTTGACAGGGAAAATTTTTTTTTAAATTAAGAACTCAATCCATTTGGTGTATTTCAAAGGTGCAATACTTTTCTTCATTTTTCAGTGAAAGAAGTTAGAAATTAACTTCCAAAAAAAATCAGCAAATGGCAAACAAATTTCACTGAAAGTCACAGTCACATACATAGTGCGTCCTAGAAAAGAGGAAGGGCAAGACAGGTTCCACCCACTTTCATGAGTTTCATCAAATACTGGATCTACTCAAGGGTGGAGAGAAAAGGCGACTCTCAAAAAGGAATATGTTATTAAATGAGCTATTTACTATACTCCTTCCTAAGAGCACCAGATGGGGAACATGTTTTCTAAAGTAGATCTAGGAAGTGGAATGTGGAATCAATCCATCCTCCTTCCCTTAAGGGCTGTCCACTGGTTAATGAATTTAAAAAACAAGACTAAAAAACAAATCCCACACACACTCTCTCCAAAAACAGAGGAAAAAAAACCAAAACAAAACACTAAGATATCACAGATTACTCTCCAGAGTGGAACCAGGCAGCAGCTTCAACAATTCGAATCAGTCTGTTACAGACTCATCAAAAGCATGCATTGCTTTAAAAAAAAACAAACTTTTTTTTGAAACAACAAAACAAAAACTAGTACTGATCACTTTTCTGACAATACACAATTACTCAAAATTAACTAGTATTGGGAGGAGAAAGGGAAGCCATACCTATGGGCCTCATCTCACACGAGTGCATGTGGGTAGGTGCGGGGCATTTGTCATTATTGCAAAAACGAATTTTAATTTTTAATCTTTAGTTTGATTTAAACATTGCTTTTAGTATGATGCCGACACCAGCTGTGCAGAAAGGGCTTGGGAGAGATGTTCATAGCAGCACACACCCGCAGCTCTTCTTTGGTTCTGAAGGCTCCAAGGCAGCCAGTCTTGCTCCATCAAATACGTTCTTTAGGCCTTTCTGTGTGAGTGCAGAACACTCCACATACTTGACAGCCTTCAGGTCACGGGCCAGCTTTTCAGCAGTCTCTGGAGTAATTGGCTTCTGTTTGTTCTTAACAAGTTTCTCAATAGTAGAGGGGTCATCTCTGAGATCAATTTGGATCCCGACAAGCAAGAAAGGAATCTTTGGCTAGTGGTGAGTTATTTCAGGCATCCACTTTTTTCTCCCATTTGCAAATGAGGACGGAGAGACCACTGAAAAACAGACTAGAAATACATCTGTTTGTGGATAACTTAGTGGTCATAATCTGTCATAACCCTCTTACCCTGCAGTATCAAAAAGTCCAAGAGTATATGGCTCTCCACCAATCATAGCTGCAACTGCCTAGTTGTCAAAAACGGTCGGAACACATTCGGATGGAAATTTGTTTGTTGTGTAGGATATCAGGAGACATGTTTTATCAACAGCACCATCACCCACAACAATGCACTTAATCGTCTGCATTGCTGAAATAGTTTTATATCCACTTTAAATATTTCAAATCTGATGGTGACCTCAGCATCTCCACCGGTGCGTTGCTGTAACCTTGATCTTTAACACACAGGCTCTCTACTTTTAGCTCGTAAAATGCCACGGGAGATGGCTGCACACACTTGTGCCTTCTAGTGCTTGGAATGGTGAATCAATGATTTCCAGAAAGTAGCTGTTTGTGAAAGTCCGTCAGATCCTCCAAGGTCTAGTTGCAATTGCGGTATGCTAATGTCTCCCCAAGTTCCCCGCCTGCCACAGGGGACAAAAGGAAATGCATCATCATAGATTCCCTGGTTCTCCTGTCCTTGAGAGGCCACTCCTTTAACAAGGCAAAGTAGTTTGGGCAGACTTTGTCACATCTCAACCCAGGTATTTCTGCATCTCCCTTGGGAATGCTCACATGTTCTACAAATCCATCCTGTTGACACCGGTCTAGTGTTTTCTGGATTGTGGCTCTAACCTTCTCTTGCAATCTCATAATCACTTCTCCCTGCTGCTACCAGTCCTTATGCACAGTTTCAATTTAGATGACACAGGCCCTAACCTCTCAGTTGGGTACTCAAAGCACATCAGAGAAACTGTGCTGAAGGCTTGCGGAGACCATAAGGACTTACCACTCAAAGCAGCAAAACTCAAGTGGACAACCAATGCCATTCCTCCCCAGGGGCCTCAGCTGCAATCTTTCGCAGGGCGTCTGTTGGAGCTGCCTCCTGCCTCACCCTCAGCCTGCCCCCACATTGTCCAGTGGTCATTAAGACCAGCAGAGTTCTGGAGGACCTAGCAAACTCACTCATCTCTCCAGGTATTCTGTGCACGGGCAGACATAGGGAAGTATGGAGTCACCTGTGGACAGATATGGATTTTAGTTGCTATGCTGGGGTGGGGATGGCACCACAAGTTTGAAGGAAGGCAAAGGGTCCCTTTCCCTTCCCTGCTTGTCCTCAAATGGGAGAGACTGACAAACACTCTCTGGTGGCAGAGAGAATCCAGATTAGTGCCCAGCCTTATCTTCAAAGTCTTAATTGAAGTAAGAACACAGCCTTTTTCTAAAAGCTTCTGTTTGTCTCAGCCTCCCTCCCCACTAGTACGTGCCACAATGTTTGATAAATTGTGGACTTTGTGTCTGAGGCCGGGGAAGCTCAGGATCTGTAACTCTTTATTTAAAAGGGTGGCCAGGGAAGATGGGAAAGCAGCATGCGGAGTATGTGCTGATCCCACTTCTGGGCCTGTCATTTCTCTTGTCGATGTTCCAGCCTTGCAGCAAGGGGAAGGAAAATAGCATGTGCAGACTTGGATCATGTTGGTAATTATGCCTGTCGCACAAGGAAGCAAGGAGCAGCCTTTGTTCAGCAAATAAACAGAATCCAACATCCAGTGAATCGTGTTTTTGCAAAATCACAGCATGTTTGTGTATGTGGGGGGCGGGTGGTAGGGGCGCTGTGTTTGAGGCTTTTGAGGCTTTTATGTTTCTCTTGGTCACTAGAAATAGGCTATTGTGCCCTTTCTGTCTAGAAAAACTTGGTGTCTTTTCAGAAGAATGAGCCCACAGATATGGTTAAGGATGCATGTGGGATGCTTGAAAAAGGGAGAACCAATCTGTTAGGTTCCCTGACAGTGCTAGACCTCACTGGGGAAAATGCTGGGAGCTTTTCTTAGACCATGATTGGGCCTCACTGAGGCCTGGCCGCTGTCTAACAAGGATGCTTCAGTAACATCCTGCTTCAGGCCTGATTTCAACAGGGGAGAGAGGGAAGGAAACTCTCTTTAGTGGAGGGGTCAAATGAATGGATCTTTGATGGACCTGGGGAGCATTGGCTATCTTTAGTGTCCCAGGCAGTTTTTAATTAGGGAAAATATTTCTTTCCTTTTTGTATCTGCCTTTCTCTGCTTCTATGACATAATTGGCCTTTCAGAACAGATGAGGTTTAGGGATGGTACGCAGCCTGCAGAGTGGGCCGGTATGCTGAGCATTGATTGGAAATCCATTTTTGCCATGAACAAGGACATTTTCCTTCCCGAAGGGCATGACCTTAGGCCCTTGGCCATTTGTTCTCATCATGATGAACTGCCTGAGGGAGCAACATGTCCTAGCAGATCTGCTTCACAGAGAGGATCTTTGCTGGAATCAGATCACAAAGTGAACATCATCTCATGATCCTGAAATGTTTCCATGTTGCCAAGAATTCATTTATGAGCCTGAAGTTCATGTCCAGGGAATTCAATCTTTTATAGAGGATGCCTTTTATTTTACAGGAAAACCATCTTACTATGTAAATAAGCATAACACAATGTTTGGCATAGAACAAGTTCTCCATAAATGTTATATAAATGAGGGAAGTCAACCAAAAGAAAATCAGGCAGTAGAATGGAAAGAAATTGGATAGAAATATTCTGTCTTTCAGGTTCATACTCTCTTAGTGTGAAGTTTATGGTGATACGTGTTTGTAGGGAAATGCTGAGTATATTTAACACAAGCTGATAGTGTCCATTCTTTTGATTTTGCAAAAAGAATTTAGAAAGAAAATACACAAGGATATTCATAGACATTGTGATATATATTTATTAATATATGATTTTTCCATTCAGTTTTCTAAAGTAGGTATTATTAATCTTGATTTATGTATTAATCAAGGTGAGTTCAGCACACAAAATAGAATCCATTTTAGCAAGTTTGAACAGAAAATCATTTAAAGTTATTGGATGCTTACGGAATTTTTGGAAAGGCTAGAGGAATGGATTCTAGGCTGAGTCATCAAGAATGACTCCAAAATAATTCAGAACTAACCATCTAGGAAGGTACTATCTCTGAGGCTGCTTCTGGAACTTCTGAGTTCAAGGACATGACACTACGGCTACAATCCAAGGAGTAGGAAGTTAGGCAGAAAGTTGCCTTCTCTTCCTGCTGTCTGCACCCACAGAGCTGGTGACTGGCTATTGGAATAGGAAGTGCAGCCACCGTCTTCGCCAATGCTTCCTCTTAATACCCAAGAGCCTGGAGAATGGATGCTGAAAAGCTACTGCCCCTAAACCTCACTTCCCGCAGCCTTGCTGGCTAGCAACAAAGTAGCCAATGGCAAGGAGATGGCCCCTCTCTTTGGCCTTCTACACCCACATACAGGAGGAGGTCTAAATGATGGAGCCTGATATCCAGAATCCTCCGTACAAGAGGATCTGTGAAGTGTAATTTTAGGGTTTCCAGCCTCTGTGTTATAGGAAGGCACATCCAGGAGGGCAGAGTCATGGCTGCAGAATCCAAATCATTACAGATTGCTTGGGACACATTAAAACCTCAAGAAGCTCGTAGAAATAAAACTTATGCTCAAAGTAAAAAGGACATTACGATTAAGTGCATGGGCAATAGAATGGGCAGACCAAGGCTCAAATCTTTACCCCAGGACTTATTAGTTGTTTGGTCTTAAGGAATACAACTTCTCTAAAACCTTCTGAGTTTTAGTCTATAAAGTGGGAATAATACTACCTCCCTCATGGGGTTGCACCGAGAAATAAAAATCATGTTTGTAAAGTGTTTAGCACAAGGGTCCCATACATTGTAGACATGATTAATAAAGTTATACAGGAAGTAGTACACCCAGGACACTAAACCATGTTCATGGTCTTTGCCATATTTCCTTGTGCAATGAAGATGAGATAGACCAGTTGTGAGGGCCAATATAAATATTAATAAGACTGATGCTTTTAAAAATATTTTTAATGTCATTCAACTTTAAATATATCTTATTATTATAATTGATTTTCATTATAAGGTATCAAGATGGATTCCAGCAATATCAAAGTTGACCTTGTTACCTTAAAGCATGCTTTTGATTTTATACATTACAGTGGGTTGAACCATGCCCACCTAAAAGATGTATTGGAGTCTGAACTTCCAGTACCTGTGAATGTGACTTTATTTGGAAACAGAATCTTTACAGATGTCATCAAGTTGAGACAAGGTCATACTCAATCAAGGCTGGTCCTAAGTCCAATGGCTGGTATCTTTACAAGACAAAGAAGAGGAAGATTTGGACAGACACACACAGAGGGAAGACAATCATATAAAGACAGGAGCAGAAATTGTAGTGATGCAGCTACAAGCCAAGGAACGCCAAGGATTGCTGGCAACCACCAGAAACTAGGAAGAGGCAAGGAGGAATTCTTTCCTAGAGTCTCTGGAAGGAGCACAGCCCTGAAGACACCTTAATTTCAGACTTCTGGTCTCTAGAACTATGAGATAACAAACTTCTGCTGTTTTAAGCCACCGAGTTCATGGTATTATTATCTGTTACGGTAGCCCCAGGAAACTAACACACACACGTGACCCTTAATATGACAAATGTATGCCTGATAAGATGTATAAGATTATTTTTCTTTATTTCTTCATGATACTTTCAGGGCTATTTTACGTCCAGATTAACATTTATTTGGTGGTGGCCAGGAAAACTTGATATTCTCCTTTCCTAATTTTCCCTCACATCTCTGTCAAGTACTCAGTAGAGTATAAATAAATATCTAAACGTAATTGGAGAACATAACTCTTCAGATAATCCCGTGGTAAATGCTTTCATGAATTGAGCGCTCATTTACTTTACGATTTGCAAGTTAGGTAGTGGAGTGGGAAGAGCAGAGGGCGTGGAGAGTCGTAATCACAGCTGCTGTTAGTTGAGCACCTGCTGCATTTGAATGCAATTCTAGTCATTTTATACATCTCATTTTTCCTTTGACATAAAAATCACACTGCCATTTTACATATTCAGCTACTAAAGTTCAAAGAGGTTATGAGATCTGTCTAATTAAGATCACACAACTAGTAGGTGGTAGAGACAGCACCCATCCTCAGGCTGTGGGGTGCCTGTGTTTTTCAGGGTTAAATTTACCTCTCTGGTTCCTTCCTTACTCCTCTGTAAGTTGAATGGGTTGATCTAGAGAACCATTTCTCAAATCGCTCTTCTGTGGGGCAGAATTCTCCCTAAAGCCTAAAGACTCATTTCTATCCTGGGGCCATAATGACTATCCATTCCATGGAAATGGCTAAAGAAGAATAAAGAACAGATGAAGACATGTAAACAGTTGATTAGTCGTGAACGCTTGGAAGGACAGGGGTAAAGGGCCGTAAACTGTTTATCTCACAGCCCAAGAATGGAAAGTTTAATTTGCTCAGCGCTTCTTGTATACCCTTTCCTTCTTTCTGCTGTTTGCATGTCATTCTCCTCCCCCACATGCATCACCCTCACAATGGTCATTTCACACTTTTCTCTTTTTCCTCCCACTTTTGTTTTCTTGGTCTCTATTTCCTTTCTTCTCTTTCATTCCTTCTCACTTAGTTGCTCAAAGTCTAACCTTGAATGATAAAGGCAAGTTTAGAAAGTTTGGAAAGCGTGAGTATGAACTTACCTATGGTTGTGGCTTGACAGTCTACTGACATGGAATGGCTTATGAGAGGGAAAATAATAAAGAATATTAGTAAAAAAATTAGAAAAAATATTTTATATCCTTATCCCATTACTCACAATATATATACATTAAGAAACATTCAGAGTATTCTTGAAAATGATGTCGAAATGTGTGAGCAAGATATGTGTTAATTTATATATAATGTGATAATTTTTAACTTGGTGACATTTCGGTTTCTGAGAAGATTTTTCTTTGGTATGACATCTTTCCTAGAAAGAATCTGAAGTTACATATGATGATATGTACATCCACCCTTTGTGAAATTCACAGTGAAGTGATGTTGTGCTTTCACATTGGCTAGGTAGACAGGCAACATAGAATCTCCAGTTGAAGATTGGCGTTGAAGGTTCTTAATTGTAATCAGTGTTCTCTCATACAAAGAAACCAAGAAAGGAGTTATAAGTGTCTTCACAGTATGTTCTCCGTGTTGATAAAAAACACACCCAAGCCATTGTTTTGACTCTAAGACCACAGGTAGAGGAAAAATATACTTTACAGACAAACCGAGAGTTAATCTAGTACAAGGGCTATTTGTGTTAATGCCAATTAGCAGGAGTGGAGCACTCAGGTTATTGATTTCCAGTGCTGTCAACATTTGCTATCATACAGTCATGAAACTGTTAGACTCTATCTTCTCTGTAAATGAATGTGAACATTTAGAAGCTCCAGGGTTTTGAATGCTGAAAAATTACAATTAGATTTTTTTTTTCCTCCAGGAACAAAAATGCCATTCTCAGAATGCACTGTGGTTTAACCAGTGCAGCTATTGGTTATTGCTAATCAATTATAGCATTAGGTATTCCCGTTCAATACTCTGACCAATTAAATTCCTTGCAAAGATTGCATAGGCAGTAGGTATTTGAGAAATCTCCCCTTGGAGAGGGGGACGGATCGTTTGCCATAGGCTTAGCTTCTCCTGGCTGTGCAAATGCTCTCTCATTCAAGTCCTTGAATGCCCTTGGCAGTGCGTGTCTCTGACTCACAGAGTGAGGCAGTGCTCTTTGTCACAGCAGAGACTAAACTGCCCATGCCGTTGTTAGGCAGTTCTGCTTTTAGGGTGAGGAGTATGACTTTATCTCACAGATAATTTAACTTAAATAATAACTTCCTTTGCCAATATTGTTATTATGATTTAAGACTGTGTCTTTTTTAAGTTCAAAAGATTTATATATATTCCCATTTGAAAAGATGTTTTTGTTTTCCTAAGTGTCTTAATAAGTGCTTACTTAGCAATCCACATTGCACAGTGCAAATTATGCTACAAAACACCCCAATACAAATTTCCTCATTTTGAAGGTACTGTAGTCTCTACTTATCTGTGGTTTTGCTTTCCTTGGTTTCAGTTACCTAAGGTCAACCATGGTCCAAAATTGGCAAGTACAATATAGTAAGATATTTTGAGAGAAAGAGAAAGAGAAAGAGAAAGAGAAACCATAATCATATAACTTTTATTACAGTACATCGTTAGAATCATTCTATTATTAACTATTGTTAATCTCTTACTGTGCATAATTTATAAATTAAACTTTATTCTAGGTATGATGATAGGAAAAAACACAATTTACAGGATATAGGGTTTAGTACTATCCATGGTTTCAGGCATTTGTTGGGGGTTTTGTATCCCCCACTGATAAGGGGGGATTACTGTACATGGCATCATTGTTGGCAGAAGCTTTGTGGTGTCTATAAATTATTGCAGAACTCTCTTGAAGTCTTTATATATTCTCCAGGAAGCCAGCATAAATGAATTTAAGGGGAAAGAAATAATTGTAATTCTAGCTTTTAGTGCCGGGCGTGGTGGCTCTTGCCTGTAATCCTAGCATTCTGGGAGGCCAAGAGGGAGGATCACTTGAGGTCAGGAGTTCGAGACCAGTCTGAGCAAGAGCGAGGACCCTGTCTCTACTAAAAAGAAAAAAAAAAAGTAGAAAAATTATCCGGGTATGGTGGCACATGCCTGTAGTTCCAGCTACCCGAGAGGCTGAGGCAGGAGGATTCCTTGAGCCCAGGAGTTTGAGGTTTCTGTGAGCTAGGCCATGCCTCTAGACCAGGCAACGGAGTGAGACTCTGTCTCAAAAAAATAAAATAATAATAATTCTAGCTTTTAGAAAAACTCCAAATATCAATAGTCAATGCTTACTGACAAAATGAGATGTCAGCAGAGTGTCTCAGATTTACAACAGCAAGGACTCCCTCCCCTATTCCTGCTTCCTGCTGCTCCGGCACAAGTTGGCATATTATTAAAACTCTCACCAGTGGTGCCTTGAGAGGGTGTATCCACTGGGAAAGGAATGTTTCAGTAGGTTGGATGCAGCATGCATTTAAGATTATGAACAAAATGGCAGTTACTGAAATTGGGTGTATCCACTGCTAAGCAACACTGATGCTGTGCAGAAAGTTAGAGGCAACTGAAAGCCAGGTGGGAAAGCCAGGGGGTGCATTTGGTTATGTACAAAGAAGTTCTCATCTCCTCTAGCAGGAGGGCAGAGGAAAATGATGACCAAGCCCAGAAATTAAGAGTGTGATGGCTGAATTTCAAAGACTGTCAAATGCACCACCAGGGCAGGTCTGTTACACCAAGTTGGGAAAACCTGGGATCCAGACTCGTGGGACACATGGCATGGGAACATCTAGGCGGATGCCCTTGAAGATTTTGACTTCTTGAGACTCCTCTAATCTTCTGAGCCTGCAGGTGTTGCCCAGTCTTCCCCATTAAGGTGAGCTTCCCCACTGTCCACAAGGCCCTCCTCAGAGTAAGGGCTCTTTCTCCCAAGGAAACATGTCCTCCCTCTCTTTCCAGAATTTGCCTTCACATCTCCTCCTGGACACTGGGCCAGTAATTAGGGTTAAGGTGCAGCAGAGTCCGGCTGGTGATGTGCTGGGCCTGATAAGGAAATAGAGGTACTATACCCCAAGGGTGCTGCAAGACCCACCCAGCACATCCTGGAGGAGCTGGACAGTATGTCTAGCACTGGCTTCTGCAGGTGCCTGATCAAGAGCATCAAAACAGAAAATTGGATAGATAAGTGCATTCGCTTGGGAATGCTCTCCTGAGATACAGTATAACGAAGCTTAACTCTGGCAAGGATTCCAAGAAATGTTTCAAAATTTCTACTAGGATGGCTCCCAGTTGCATGGGAAAAGTGATGGTTCATGCTGAATGAAGCTGAAATGCCAGAATTGTCAATATAGACATTGCCAAGGAGGACATGATGGAAGGGCTGAAGGAAGTGAGCAACGAGTGGATATTCTACACACACCCAGGCATGTGGCCAGATGTCTGTGTACTATAGGAAGGTCTAGGTGACACGCCATTTCTCAAAGCTGCAGGGCATGTGCCAATGGAAGGGCTACAAGCATCACTATACGTTCCGTGGTGGCTCTCTCCAGACCAGAGTTGACACTGAGAAAGGCCTTAGAGAACTTGGTTTGATGATTGCAATGAGAATGGCAGCACCCAACCCACCAGAGAGGCCCGGAGTTGGCGCTCTGATAAATGTGACGCTTGCCGCACTCCATCACAGTATCTATGTTCAGAAAAGCCAACTTGTAACTATCAGAATCTAAGTTCTGTGCAAGTTAAATAGCAATGAATTCACACCTGTACACATCGTAGTGGAATTTAAGGAAATTAAAGAGAAAAAGAAAACCTTGAAAACTACCTGAGAACAAAGGAGCTTGCAAAAGTGCAACAATTAGACCGGCAGTGATCAACTTAGTAACAATCAATGACAGGGACAATAGAATAACATCTTCAAAGGGCAGACAGAAAGTGAATATCAAATGGGAACTCAGTATTCAGTTAATCTGTCATTCAAAACTGAGGACAAAATAAAGACATTTTGAGACAAGCAAAGACGCAGAGATGACATCATTTTAAGATCTGAATGAACTACAAAAAGAGATGTGCTTCGGCAAGAAGAACTCAAACCCATGAAAGAGGTGAGATTCAAGTTATAATAATCATTCAGAAATTATGAAATAATAATAGTAAATCTAAATAAATATAAATTATTCTTTTCTTCCAATGATTTTTATGTTACCTATGCCTCTTTTGCAGTGTGCTACTTAGCTTAGAGTTTCCATCCATAATTTTATTTCTTATTTGTATTATAGGAGGCCCTTTATATAGATCCAGATATTTGCAAATACTCAATTTTTCAAAGTGCTGTAGTAGCACTTGGTAAGGGCAAATAAAGATATCCAGAGGAGTAGAAAACATGAAATATTTTTTAACATTTGAAAGCTGCGTGATTGGTTCCCATAGTTTCACCTCCTAGTGTCTGCATTCAAATTGGTGTCTTTACCAAAAGACAGGCTATCACGGCAGGTCTTGGGCATTCTGAGATGCTTACAAAGAATTGTAACTATTAAATCCAGGAACTCCAAGGTGATACTGTATTTATTATGTTTTAAAAGGACAATGGGACTAATATTTATTGAGCACTTACTACATGCTATATATATTAACATAGAGTCAATCCTCAAGAGAACTGCATAAGGTAGGCATTGTCATTACTCACATCTTATTGATGAGGTGATTGATATTCAAGAGATAATGCTTTTTCAAAGGCTCAACCTGAAAGGGGCAGTCGTAGGATTTGGCACAGGGACATGTGAAGATACAGAATATCTTCTCATTCTTCTGCCTGTTAATTGTAAGTTTCCTTTGCTGTCTTTTCTCTGCTTGATCTTTTTATTCTGGTATTTCCCTAAAGTTTTGTCATTGATTTATGTCTCATCTACTTGCTTTTTCAGGAGATTTCAACAATCTCCCAGAACTATGTGTCTAGTCTGAATGGCCAGTGGTTTACCAGATGTCCAACAGGCATGGTTTCTTTCGTTTAATCATTAATTCATTTATTCATTCAATATTTGTTGAATTCTGTTATAGTCTAGTCATTGTCCTAAGGAATGAGTATCAAATGTCATATAAGACATTCATGGCATTGCCCTCAAGGATTTTATAGCCTGGATAGTTCAGTGTGTCCAAACCCACTCCCCTCTTACAGCCCCATCATGTTAAATGGAACCAACATCCACCCAAACCGGCAGGGTAAACACTTGGAAGTCATCTCAATCTCTTCCCATTCCTTCATCCTTTAATACAATTGACCTCTAAATCTTGCCAATTGCAATATCCCCTGATCAACATCTCTATTTCCCAGGCCTTCATTCATGCCCTCTTCGCCTGTCAATCAAATTACTGTTGTAGCCTCCCTATTGCTTCCCCTACCTGCTTTCCACTTGGGTCCAATCTCTGCATATGCCAGTGTCAGTGTGAGCACATTATTCCTTCCCTTAAATGCCTGGATTGCTATCCTTTATGTGTAGGATAAGAGCCACACTCCTTGACATGTCACACAAATCCCTGCATAGCAAGGTCCTCACCTACTTCTGCAACCTGGTCCCCTACCTCTCAGCCCCTCACAATCCAGCCACAGCCACTTCATACACATGATCTTCCTAACAGTATCTCTTTGGTCTGAAACTATCCTCCCACCTTGCACCAGATATGAAATATACCAATCTTCAAATCTCAGCAAAATTACCACTCCTTTATTTAGGTCTTCCTATCAGACCTAAGACTCTTCCAGGGAAAATCAACCATTCTCTCTTTTGAGCCCCTAAGATAATTTTACATATTTCTATCATAATTAATATTTTAATGTCAATACAAATTATTAATTTAAATATTTAAACCTAGTCAATCTTTTTTAAATCTTAATGTCAATATAAGTTATAGATATAAATTTATAATAGTAATATAAATTATTAATATAATTAATAGTATTTAGGGATTACATCATAATCTTAAAAAATATATTTTTTTTCTTCTCTAAACCTCGTATGGACAGGACGTGTGTATTATTCATCATCACATATCCAAGAGCTAGCACAGTGCTTGGCACGTGTCCTATCCGTCCAATGCAATTAACATTTGGCGAATGAATTGAATGAATGAATGTGTGGTTCTGATACACTCCCCAGCACACTCTTGCAATGATATAGCACAAGACCCCATAAAAGGGAGTTTATTGTTTTGTCCTTCCTACTCATAGAAGAATATAAAAATATCCAAATATCTTTGAGAGTAGCTCAGCTTTGTAACTCATTTCTCAGAATCTACCCTGGAAACACAAAGAGCCCTTGATTGACTGCAGACCTGAAGCAGGTTTCCTTCTAAATCTATACTAACAAATGCTGGCAGTTCTTCTCTTAAAACACTGCTGTTATAAAACCCTCAATTTCCTTGTTAGAGTTGGATCAGGGATTTGCTCGTCTAATGTTAGAATTTATAATTGGAAATTCTGTTTCCTCTGAAAGTTGGCAAAGCAACAGTGCTCATCTGCTTTGAAATCCTGAAAAGAGAAGTAAATAATAACAATGGGGAAAAATAAGTTAGTGCTTACTATAAAGCATGCAGGTATTTCAAAAGATATTACTTTGAAGGCTTACCATGGGGAAGATATAATTCTAAACACTGGGCTACTTGTACATTAGTTTACTCTTAGAATGTTAAAGTTTTACTCCCATAGATCTATAGATGTATCTTTCTATTGTCCCAAATCTAGGGCTTTTCACTTTCTTTTTTACCAGATGGCAGTGCTAAAATCATTTTCAAAGTGAATATTTTAGCTTTCAAAAAAATAAAACATGAAATGGCATGTATGGAGGATCGGACCCATTTCATTTTGTTCACTATTTTGTTAAACTTATTTTTAGAGTATTTCATCAATCTGGACATTTTCACAGATATTTTTATCAGTTCAGCCTGTTCTGTATTACTTACCAATGTCCTTGCTATGGTATGACAATGGTTTTTTTATTATTTTCAAAAAAAAATTTTTTTTTACTGTATTTCAATAAATTTAGGGGGTACAAGTGTTTTTTGTTACATGGATGAATTGTATAATGCTGAAGTCAGGGCTTTTAGTGTGCCTGTCACCAGAATAGTGTACATTGTACCCGATAGGGAGATTTTTATCCTGTGCCCCCCTTCCTTAGTTTTCATGTCCATTAAACTACTTTATGACTATATATATATATATATATATATATATATATATCTCCCTCATTTAGCTCCTACTTGTAAGTGAGAACATATGGTATTTGCTTTTCCATTCCTGAGATATTTCACTTAGGATAATGGCCTCCAGTTCCATCCAAGTTGCTGCAAAATATGTTATTTCATTTCTTTTTATGGCTGAGTAGTACTCCATGGTGTGTGTGTGTGTGTGTGTATATATATATGTGTGTGTGTGTGTGTGTGTGTGCGTATGTGTGTTATATATATGTATGTGTGTTTTACGTGTGTGTGTGTGTATATATATTTATCTCACATTTTCTTTACCCACTCCTCAGTTGATGGACACTTAGTTTGACTCCATGTCTTTGCAATTGTGAATTGTGCTGCAATGAACACTCAGGTGCAAGTGTCTTTTTCGTAAAATGACTTCTTTTCTTTTGGGTAGATACCCAATAGTGGGATATCTGGATCGAACTGTAGGTCTACTTTTGGCGAAAAAATAACCTTTCAATAACAATGCACCTGGGTTTAAGAAAATGCATACGTACTCCCTCAGGATATTTTCAACTGTATAAATCGACTGTACTTTAGCTCCCAACTATCTTTAATCTTCAGTATTATTAGAAAAGGATTTGTGTCCTTGGGGATAGAGGGTTTTTAATTGAAACCCAAACCCCACAGCACTAATAAAACTTTTCTATGATACGGCAATTTGAAGGTTATTTAAAGAAGGTAAGAGTAAGAACTTGGTTCATTCCAAGAAAGTTAATAATCCTGGCCCCAGTTTAGAAACAGGAAACTAGATCCTGTCTAGCAGGGGACCTGCTTTGATCTGTCTCTTCCCAAAGCATCCACTCAGTAACTCCACTAGCTTAGCACTTGATGCTCTCCTGTGTCTGCCATTCCTGCCAGGGGCGTCGTAACTCTCCAAGGGCAGGGACTCTGGGGGGTCTTGTAAATGTTCTGTGTGCCCACGGAGCCGAGCGTCAGGCTGGGTATTAGTGAGGGCTCCACCTCTGCGTGGTGGATCAGGTCTGTAACACGCACACAGAGGGCTTCCCTTGGGCTTCTTCTGCTGCCGCCCCACCCCCACCCCCAGCTTCCCCATCCAGTTAGTGCAAAGTGTGAGGAATGACCCAGACAAAAAGTCTAGAGCAAAGATGATCCAGGAACCTCTATCATCCTGCATCCTTTTGTCACCACTGCCAGAAGGGGACGCATGGCCGGGGTTAGGGAGTGAGGTGGCAGATGCACCATGCCTCCATCTTTCTTAAGCTTCTTCTCCAGGCAGACCTACCTCAAAACTCCTGCAATCCGATGACTTTCAGACCTACCCTCTCTTTCTGTTTAAATCACACTCAGATAGAGAGAGCCTACCCTGTTTCTTGGCTTTCTGTCTTCCTTATATCTGACACAGATGTATGGAATCATTTAGCCTTTAAGAACTTCGTCATAGGGAATGAAAGCTGTTAAAGACTACAACAGGTTGGGTGAGGAAACATGGACATAGTTCTAAATGTTTTCCACAACTACATCTATGTGGTAAAATGTATATATTTGTAAGTGTTTTAAATGTGGGATCAGAGTGCCAGCATGTTTGGGTCTGGTGAGCCCTTTCTTCTTGGCTTGCAGATGGCCACTTTCTCACTGTGTCTCTCTCTGCATGTCCTAATGTCCTCTTCTTTTAAGGATGCCTGTCAGATAGGATTAATACCCACTCTAACAACCTCATTTTAAATTAATCAGCTCTTTAAAGGCCCTATCCCCAAATATAGTCACATTCTAAGATACTGAGCAGTAGGGCTTCAATATATAAATTTTCAGAGGATATAATTTAGTCCATAACTCTCTGTCTGTATCTATCTGTCTATTTTCTGTCCATCCATTCTTCCATCCATCTATCTACCCATCCATCATCTATGTATCTATTCATCTATCTACAACTATCATTTATCTGTCTATTACCTATCAATCATTTATCTATAAATCATCTATCATTTATCTATTTATTATCTATTACCTATCAATATTCTATCCATCCATCCATTATCTATCTATAAATCATCTGTCTATCCAGATGATTAATCTATCCAGATAAATAATCTATTTATTATCTATTATCCATCTATCAATCATCTATCTGTTCATCCATCTATTATCTATCTATCAGACTTTGATACAGGGATTTCACTTTCTGCAATTGTGGGAGCTGCTTACGCAACCTCTGGACAGCTTTTGTCTTTGGCTCTGATGCTGGAGTTTGATGACCACACATGAGGCGATCAGAAAGGGAAGGTGGGTATAAACAGGGATCAAGAACAAGCTGGAAATCACAAGCATGAGCCCCATGAGCATGAACTAAAGTCTGTGTCATTTTTGATGCTTTGGCCTTGGTGACAAGGCCATCCTACAGCAGGGGCCCTGGGATCTGCATACATACCTGGCCCAGCTTCAGAGAAGCTGAAGGAGGATTCAGGAGAAGGTGGAATAGTCGCAGACCCAGCTGCTGCTTCAGAGCGACGAGGGGAGTTGGCAGGTCTGTGACTGCGTGCGTGAGCCACAGAATGACTGCGCCTTCCCTTCTGCCTCCCAGTCTCTGACCCAATCCAGAAACATGCAGGGAGGGATTTCTGGGACATGGAGCTCAACCTGGCCAAGCCAATGTGCTGCGAAGTCACCACAGCACCTTTACTGCCTCATGGAAGCTGAGACTCAGCATGTTAGTGTTAGAAGTCAGGTACCTGAGTCGGCTTGGATAATTTTGGAAAGAGAAGTAGGTATCTCAGATAAAAACACATGAACTTTCTTCTCCAAACATGCTCTAAAAGTCATGGGATTTGGAGTTGAAAGACCTAGATTTAAGTTTCAGTTCTTCCTTTGTGTTATCTGGGAAAGTCATCAAAGTATTTATTGAGTGTTTTAACCTCCCTGAGACTCAAATTCAGCATCTGTAAAATGAGAATAACAGTATTGTTGGTG
The DNA here is from genome assembly GCA_963575035.1 of Avahi laniger. Classification (NCBI taxonomy): domain Eukaryota; kingdom Metazoa; phylum Chordata; class Mammalia; order Primates; family Indriidae; genus Avahi; species Avahi laniger. The sequence continues at coordinate 1,334 of CAUYSK010083324.1, read as the reverse complement.
GAGAGTTGGCAGACTTCCATAATATAATACATCTGAGGTGTTCCTTGTTCTTAAAATTGAAGATACTAAAATAAAATTGATCCTGCTTTGCTTTGCTTTGCTTTTTGATGATGGTGTGCAGCACATGAACATGTCTTTTCCGAGGTCATTGACACATGCTTACTTTGATAAACTCATCTTTTCTTCTCAACTAACTCATTGAAAGAAGTGGAAAATTCACATGCCACTTTTGAGCAGAAAGTGCAGGAAAGGGTAGACTCTTTAATGAGGCATTTTATAATATTTAAAAAGATTTAAATGTAGCATCTCCTCCCAAAAAACACAGTGGTGATTTGTATTTTATTTATATATTTATTACAAAACTATATTTTAGTTGTCCACATTTCTGTTGCAAAGTTCCTTGGGAACAGAAACCCAAGTGCCTAGGGCTTCCCATAGCATAATATAGTGCTTCTAAAATGTTATATTGAATTGAATGAGAATCCGTATGTTTATAGCTGCCTTTGTTTAAAATATCTAGGAAAAAATAAAAGAACTAAAAAAAAGCATTTATATATAGTCTGTCTAGAGAGACTACTTCAAAAAAAAAAAAAAAACAGGGTTGACCACCCTCCTTAGTTGTATATATGTCTGATATCTTCTCTATCATTCAGAGGAAATGCCAGGTGAACACACTGCAAGATGCAAGCCAGGCAGAGAGCCCTCACCCGGAACCCAACCCGTGGGTACCTTGATCTTGGATTTCCCGGCTTGTTCAACTGTGAGAAAGAAATGTCTGTTGTTTAAACCACCAAGACTGAAGTATTTTGTTATAGCAGCCTGAACTAAGATATGTAATAATGAAAGGTTTAGTCTCTGATGTTCACATACTGGCTCTACCGACAGCCAGATGAGTTTCCTCAAGTCTCCGAGCCTCAGCTTCCTCGGCTGGGAAAATGAGGGTTTCGATAGGACTTTCCTCCTTGAAGAGGGCAGAGCAAGGGCTGGCAAACCTGGCATGCGACAAACATGCAGTAACTCCCAGAGACGTTGGTGGTGATGTTGGAAGCACCATGTCTGTTAACCTTCAACAACCTGTGATTTAGAGCAAGAGTCTGAAAGTCCAGCTGTATTTTCTGTATTATTTGTTTTTCTGATTTTTGGAGAAAATCATTTTTATTTTCGCATGGAAGGAAAACAAAAAGATCCCCTACTTACACGGAAGACTGCTCGGTGCTCTGCTGGGTGGCCTGGGGAGAGAACCCGGAGCAGCTCCTTGCCCGTGTCTCTCACCCTCCTTGCTTCCTGCTGCTTGGGCTGCTGGGAGGTGAGAGGGACGTTCAGGACCAAGGAGA